>JBAJMU010000007.1:7252337-7369764 GCA_037952995.1 Hyposoter didymator
TTTTTTTTTATATCCACTCGTTAAGCGATCGTTATAACACAACTTTATCGCTCATTTTTTTCCACTCAAGAACGTAGAAAACTGTTTAATTATTCCTCCTACAGCTGTCTCAATGAAAAAAAAAATCTGGCATTGATTCTCGCAAGACAGACGTTTCCAGGCACTTAGCGAACCGTCCTACTCCGAAATATCGGAAATTTGGAAATGTTCTTAGTCATTTTTGACGACCATGCACAAATCAAAACGAGCAGAGAGGGGCTATGGAATTTTATTAGAAAATATGTGACAAGCTGTATGAATCGTAATCGTAAAGTTATAAAATATCTCCCGTGCTCGAAAATCTTTGCGTGACCAAATAAGTTTTCGTACGAGATCTCTTCGAGGTCCCCGCGAGTTTGAATAACTATATGTATGAATTGTGTGGCCTCGTTGCGGTATAGAGATTCCTCCATCGCGGAAATACCTTGGGCAGAGTAGAATAGCATTCTCCGTTGCTTCGGAATATCGTATCGAAGTCTTAGCTTCAAATACATGTATGGAAATATACGTGCACACGTATATACACAAAATATATATGTATACGATTAATACGTATGTACGAGAGGCTGTAATTTACAAGCCGCGCGTGACTCCGCTTAATCCCATACGAAGGGACACATAATTTGTTCGTTATATTCCGCGTATAAGCTCCTATGAAAATTTTGGATCGATGCTGAGCTCGCACGTATACGACATTTCATAAAAAATGTCAAAAATAAAAATAGAATCGAATTTTTTTAGTAGAGAAAAATGGAACTGACAACAGCATCAGCGAGGAAGAATAAAAAGGATGCAAGAGAAGCAATTATCTTTTGTTTGTAGAGGCAACCGGAAGATGAGGGAGATAATAGGGCAGTAATGGCATGGCGACAAAGTAATAATATCAACAATGTCCTTACTGCGCGGAAAAAAACGACTAAACGTTTTATTCGCAATGAAAATAATTCATAAAATAAAATGATCTGCAGGAGTTTGTTCGAAAAGCACGAAGGACTCGAAAACAGCAGAATAAACATGGAAACGTTTATCGCAAGTATTTCGATCGTTCTCCTGCGTGTGCGTTTTCGTGTCTGCGACAAAAATATCACAGCCACGACGTGCCTGTGGTGATGTGTTCGCGAGCATTGTTGAGACGAATGTCTCGTGTCTCTGTTCTGTTCTCCATTCCCTTTTCATATACTTATCTCGCGGAGAAAAAGACGCAAAGAAAACTGCGATCGCTGCGTAGAACTATGCTTGGAAATCTGTCGTCGACGAGGACGACGCTGCGGGGAGAGAGTTTCTACTTGGAAAGGTCGCCTGGAGCTGCACGCGGCAGGATTTCTGCCTGATGCTTTCAAAGATAATCTCTCCGCGATCTCGAGCGTTCGCGGTCTATCGGTACAGGATCCATGAAGAAGAACACAGAGAAATGCCTGGAGGCTGAGAATCCTTCCTCTTCGCTCTCTTTCTCTCTCGCGCTTTTCCGATATAAAACTTGCTGTACGTATACGTATATAATGATGCAGTACCTCGCGGTTTATCCGAGCGCGATACTGTGTCCCTCTGAGGAAGGGGTTAATGGATTTCTAAAAACTTTTCTAGCCACTCGGCCTCAGTTCGAGCGGAATATAAAGTTCCGAGTAGTGAAATTAGCGAGTCTTTAAGGCACACGTTGAAAAAGCGTTTTTACCCGACTTTAACCATTTCCTTCGCCCCCCGCGATCTTTTCCTCTTTCGCCATCTTTCCCCATTTCACCCATTTCGCTTCCCCTCGTGCTGTTCGGCGTAAAATGAAAAGAGACACCGTGCTAAGTTAAAGGAGCGATCCCCAGCGTATCCTTTTTGCTATCCCGGAATCACGAAAGACGAAGAGGAAAGTAATGCTGTCTTTCCAACTTCCTTAGTAGAGCCGCAGTTCCTACGGATTGCCCCAAGCTGAGGGCGACACGATAAATGAAAGAGGAAAAGGTCTCGTTGCGATGGACTAACCTCTCGAGAGAACCGGGACATTTTTTGGAGTAGCGATATAATAAAAAAGTAAAAAACGTTTTTTAATGCGTTGGGCATGCATTGCTGGATAATAACAGTCGAAATTATTCTTCGATAACAGCCCAAAAAATATAATTTTGCATTTCTTATAGCTCGTCGTACAGAGCTTCAGAAAGAAAAGAATTATTATCCGCGAAAGGCTTTAATGTTTTCGAATTACGTGAAAAAAGCCTTGAGACCGAAGAGAAAAAGAAAATCAAACAGTGTGGAGTGGAAAAAAAATTGTCGCACGACCAGAAAAACGACGAAACTTTCGTACGGAGTTAAAAGAGAGAGAGAGAGAGCCAGCGAAATGCGTGGCAAGGCTAAGTATACTTTTCGAAGTATTCTCAGGACTGCGCGCAACAAAGGTACAAAGTTACACAGAGATCCACAGCTATCCAATCGTACAGCATACACGTATACATCGGTATTCTCTTTCCCAAGCAGTAATGTTGAAAAGGAAGCTCTCGTGGGAGGTACAAGAGTCTCACGAGACGGGGGTCACGATATAGAAGTTTGCGATACTTTGCGAATGGACGTGGGACTTTCGCGGCGATTAACCCGAGTCCCTTCTTATTTTCCGATCTCAATATACGAGTTTTCCCTCGACGCAATACTTTTCCTCGCTCCTTTATTTTCTCCTTGCAAAAGTGAAATATTTATCGAAACTTTATTGGGAGCAGCTTGGTCACGGTAAACGATAAGAAAAACGAGGAAAATGTTCGTGCATTTTTTGCTGTTGTGTGCAGATCGTGGGGCAAATGAATCCCGCGCAGCCATTGCGTCTGGCGAATTTATATCCATCCAGAAATTAAGCACAACTGCCACTGGAATGTTAAATGGAACGTTTGGTACTTCGTCTATAAGCACGTATACAAATTGACTCCGAACCCTCGAAAAGGCTTTCCCCGCGTTGATTCGCCCACCGAATCCCTCAAGGTACGCCCTTCTACCAACCGCTTAACACATGTCTTCACGTATGTGCATATGACGGTATTTATACATTGCAAACCCTCGACTGCGTTGGTAGGTACGAGTTGGTACTCTCGTTGCTTCCACGCCGAGAATTCAACGAGGAGATTCAAACGTCGCCGTTCCCTCAGGCAAGCACACCACCAACCCTCATTCAAAACGCGTCTACGTTTAATTTACGGTCACCGTTCTTATGCGATTCCTTTCTCCCATTCCCCAACCCTTTTCGCACTCTCACCCCTTTTCACCACAATTCGCATCTTGTTTCCGTCGCAATAAGCTTGTCGTTACTTAGAGAAATGATCGATCGCGTATTGCATGCATTTACATGGACCTGAGAAATTAGTCGCCGAAGCTGCTTGATAAAGTATCGTTCCCCGCAACTGTGCAACGACATTCGGGATCTTTCTGTCACCGATTAAATGTCGACGGCAGTGAATTTATTGCGAGGAATTGATAAGAAGAATCTCGCATACGAAAGGAAACCGCGTAACTTTTACCTTTTTCTGCAAATTAATCGCGTGACCTTATTCAAGCTTTTTTATTTTTATTTTTACCGATTGACGAGAGCGGACGGAGCAGTGATTTAACTAGAATTCTGATTGCTCGAATGAATATTGATCGAGGATTTGCTAACAGATGCGGAGGAGACTCGAGGGCGAAATTCGCTAACCAAGGTAGTGGGTTCGTCTCGGTATGAACTGGTTTCTGGGTTGGGTAAGCCGGTGAAAAAAAGGGTTTGGTTTTTCACCAGGATTCTTCACTTTCCCTGCCCCATATTTCCGTGACTCTGACGATCGTTAGTCCCAAAAGCATCTTTCACCAATTCTAGCTTTAGCTTTCGAATTCTCATTCGTAAAAATCGTATCGCAGTTGAAATTATTGAATGTCACGGTGACTGGAGACGACTTTGTCATTTTTTTATTTTCTTGCACGTAATAAAAATCATATTCATAGTCTGACCGTCGAATTAGCCTTTCTGATTTTATTTCCAACTTCATATTATTTTCCGTTACTCTCGCTGCTCGTGCTCGAGAGCGAAGAACAGTAGAAAAGAGAAAAAGTATGGACTCTTTTTTCAGTATTATTAAAAAAAGGCTCTAATGCAAACATTGTCATTACGTTCGCCCTATGGATATTTATGCATGCACGGCTCCAATCCTTAATGTCTAGTTGCTGGCGGCATGACGTTGAAATTTTGCTCGGACAAAGGGAGTAAAATAAAGAAAGCAGGACTAGCAGAACGAAACGTCAACGCGCGCTGGATAAAAATCTTTTCATGTTGAAATCTTCTAATTTTATTCTTTACATTGGACGTTCGACTGTCCACGAGCCAGGGAAATCGCGGGTTCCACAGACTACGGAAAACTTACATATTCTTTTATCAAACTCCATAATTTCATGCACATTCTTTCATGCTCGTACGCAAATATCACAAAATTTTTTCCAGCAACGCAATCGACCTCTTTACGAGGACACGCAGGGAGAATTTCTCCATGACCTCAAATCGCTAGATCTACGAAAACGCGTCATGGCAACTCGGCACCACGGGGTCGAAATTTTTTATTTTTTTTTCTCAAAATCCTACGAAAGTATGAGTTCGAGGGAAAAATCGTCGCCTAGACGAGAAATAAATTCACTTCTTCTTTGCACCAAGGTGCGAAGAGATTGTGAGAATTAAACAAAAAACGTTTTGTTATCTTTTTGTTTCTTCTCCGCCCTGCTTCTTCAGGCGTTACCCCTCATGGGATGGTGCATCTGGCGCATATGGAATTTCCATATCGCGTCGAGCGAAAAGTGCTCCGATGGCTGTCGAGCTGCTCGTCGTCATCTTTCCTACAGTACCTTCCTGGCACGAGCGAAACCCGAAGCGGATTTCTTATATACATATCGCCTCGCAGCTATACGAAGCAGCATCTTTTGAGAAACATTTGCAATTCCGAAAGCTCGCGTCGTCGACGCTTCAGCGCTATATACTTGCGACCAAACAGTGGACCCTGCGGTGCACATGCCGCAGCAGACAAAAACAGCTGCTACGAAATCTTCTTTATCTCCGATATTTTCATTCTTATCCTCGTGGGCGAGAAAAAAAAGTTAGACTGAAGAAAATACGCCAAAAAACTCACTGGGATGAAAACGACTTGACAGTGCCTGTCAAAATGATTAATTATTCAGTTACGAATCAAACAAACCATCCACTTGCACAGTGCTACGAATTTTCGACACTAATTCCAAATATTTCGGGATTTTGTGCAGAGCAAACAAATTTGTGGCTTGAAGAGCTCCCGCATAAATCAAATTTCTACGATTCTAGACGGAGTACCGTTGAAAAATTCGCGATGGAAATCGCGATGCACGGACGGAGCATTGAACGGAATTATACATTCAAATTGCATTAATAAGAAAATTCCAACTGAATTGAAATATAAATATTTCTTGGCAGTGTAAATGATTTCAAAGATGAACGTTTTTGCTGGTTCCCGAATAATCAATTTATTTATTTATTTCGTATCAAATTAACGTCGTAGGAACGTCGAGTTTATTTTTGTTGATGACTAGATTCCTCGGTGTATTCGAATTTTTCAGGTCGATTTATTTGTGTATATATTTACTTTGCAGCGAGCAAGTTTCCAGCACTGAATTTATAATGCTTAATCAAGTTCGCCACGTTACGATGATATGTTAATTTGATTCAGGGTATAATTAAGGGTCCTATTCGTGTGGAATAGCGGAATCAGTGAGCACCAATGAATATAAAGCTCACTGTTGAACTCCTGAATCACGTGATATACTTATTTCCAATTATTGGTTTCCCTTAACACAATAATCCCACCGAGACGTGGATTTTGGAAAATATCTCGAAAAGTTGAAGAAATACACAGAACGAAGTGATCAAATGGAAGAACATTGAGATCTTAGTGCAGGTTCCTGAGATGCAAAGTAAAAATTGTTACTGGAAAAATTTTGATCGCTTTGAAGAAACGGAAATGTTGTGGTGATCTCAGAAATGAAATTTTGCTTCATGGTTTCGGTGAAAATTCGCTGCTGAGATAGAAGGAAAAAAATAATCTAGAAATGAGCGTATCGGAATGGTTGAAGGTGATAACCGTTGTGGCGAGAAAAAAGCTGGCTAGTTTCGAGGTATTGAGCCGCGAGATGAGTACTTTTGCTGGTGAATACAGTAAGTAGAAGAAAATTGACTCAAAGCAAATGGGAACTTTGCCGTGTCAGTTCCCCAGAACTCGCTCTCTTTCTCTTTATGAGAGAAAATCCTCGTCAGTATCTTTGCTTGCGGTTGCTTTTCCTATGTCCTGAGCTTTCTGTAAGCACTCGATTCTCGTTTTCATCCTCTTGAGCCGCGCTTTCCAGACTGTCGTTACTACGGCATTAAAGGTTCAAATGGAGTCCAAGGAAGAGGTTAAAAAAGTTATCAAAAAGTACGTTTTTAGTTGGACTTTATTAAAAATTCAACGCTGAGCTTAATACATAACGAGCGTTTCAATTTTTCACTCTAATCTCAAGTTTCGCAGAGTCCTGATAAAATAATCCGAACGAAATCGCGAAAAAAATCGATCTGAAATCGTCAAAAGGTAAATTCAAACGTCAATGAAGTTATGAATTCTCATGCAGCATATAGTCGTAGGTACTCATTGTAATTAAATCATGCTCCGAGATCTGCCTGAGTCTTTCTATTTGAAATACGACTCGTACGTGCGTGGACCATGGATCGGCAATAATTGCTCGAGGGAGGATATAACTGTGCATGGTTACGGTGATGCAGGGTTTACTAGGGGTTTACGAGGCGAAGATTTTCCTCTCTATGTTTGCTACCAGTCTGCTTCGCTCGAGCTTCTATCGTTGTCTCGATATCGATTATAATCGATATATTCGTTTGCCCATTGCCGTGCGATCAACTGCGCGGATTAACGTACAGATTGGCCGTCTGCATGGCCTAAGATATCAGAAAGAGAGATGCCGAGTGTGTGAGAGAAAGAGGCAAGCACAAGGGGATTGGTTGGCATTAGCACATCGTCGTAGAATCATCGAAACACGACTTCGATTATCGGAAAGCGGCCTCTGCTCCGAATGAAAATGGATCGTGCCATCAGCACCGACTACGTGTGTTACCTAGACACGAGTACAGATGAATTAGTCCTTCATATATATAAATATACGCAATGGATCGTTATGGCAAACAAAAGGGCTTTTGCTCAATTCGTTATTTTAACGAGTGTGTGTAACTGTAGGTGGGTCGAGATCCTCGCTTTCCTAGAACTCAACACTCACCTACACGCGACTCGATCATTGCTCCATTCGTGATCCAATCGCTCCGAGCGCATGAGGATCACGTCAGTATTATCTGCGGAATATCGTTACAAAAATTCGTACCGGAAATGGAAAGTTGTCCTTCAATGCTTGTTCAAACTGAAGCAACACCCAACGTGATGGGAATTCTCTTTGCTTCATTCAGTCCAATCTCAAATAACGATCGCAGCCATGCAATTCGCTGCAAGTCAATTGGGTTTAATCTAAAATAATACCGATGCAGCATTTTTGGAATTGGCACAGTTTTATAAAATCTTGATTAACCATTGGGAAACGAAAACCTGTTGTCGAGGAGACCTTGTTCTACACTTGTAAATTTTCAGTTGGCTGCAAACCCCATCGGATTTATCGCAAGATCCTGCAGAATGAAGAACTGCGATAGGATTGCAATAAAAAAAAAGTTGCTTGCAACATTCTTGGCGGATGCATCGTTTCGAAATATCAAACGATAAGACTACATTGCAAAATCCTGTACGACAATGTCCTGGTCCGGGGACGTAGCTGCAGTTTTTCTTCCTCTATGCACAGGCCCTTGATAAAAAGTAACAATTCTGGACGTTGGAATCGCCACTGAACCTGGAGATCACAGGTTCACATAACTTTTGTTTATACCTTATGAACAGGCTTTCAAGAACAGTTGAGAAAATCTTATTTCATGTCCTGGTAGCATTCTATCCTCGCTCTAGCCGGCTGCAGAAACCGGAAACTACCGGAGCTACATTTTAATAAAGAGACAGCAGATATAAACAAATCGTTCATTCTACAACCGTTTTTGTCCCTTTTGTTCCCTAACCGTGCAAACTCTCGAGACATCGTTTCTTCTCCATAGAGGATGAAGTCTGCTGTGGTAGAAAAGTTCAAGTGTGTTGCACCCTCGGCCTAGCTGAGACCTTGAAAATACGTTTTCGCAGTGTACGAATGTATATTTCTTGAAATTCTTTGGCAACGATTCCCTTCGTTCGTACAGAAACGGTCATTTGACCTGAGCGATCCTAGAAAACGTTTGGGTACTTGTAAAGCGTTAAAGTTAACAGTCCAGGGTTATATGGCACATAAGAATAAATGAAACAAGTCCCCAACGTTGAGAGATGTGGCTAAGGTAAAAGTACAAGCCCGGATAATGTTCTCAGCTAAGCGTATAAATAACTCGTTGAATGCTCAATTGTTCTTTTCTTTTTCTTTCTCTCTCTCTTCCCCCGTAAGCCATTGGTCCAAACTTTCCCGAACCGAACGAATGGAAAAGAAATTTTCTGGCAAAAATACAACGATGCCTGTATTTTGCACGAGGCCATGAAACTCATTTGATAATTGTAAAAACAAAAATACTTTTAAAACAATTCACAAATACGGATTAGGGGGTTGGGTTAAATTTTTTTTTTCGCAGCCAGCACCAAGTCGCAGTAATTTGATAGCGGAGATATATTCTGAATGCAGTGTATATTTGAGCGCGTACATATTTATATATATACTTGCTAGGATATCGATACGTGTGTGTGAGTGTGTGCGTGCTTGTCGTCGTCGCTTTGCGGACGTGACTTAGAAAATTTGTCGGGTTGACTTCGTGCTCGAACTGTGTGATCTGCGTATACGCTATATACACTCGAGCACGTATTCTGCGTACATGATTCTCGGCTCTGCGAGCTCCGGAGCATCCGCGAGACAAGAGAGGCAAGGATGAGAGATGTGCCGAGGCAGATAGAGTGATCATTTAACGGTACGATCCGAGGATTCATGGTTCACGCGTTTCACTCATGATACCAACACTATAAACATGTTTTAACGCAGATATATATGCATATTGTATGAAAATACGAGGACGCCGCGAAAGGTCGCCGAATATACGTCGAAATAACAAAAGCCCAGAAATTAATATGGCTCAGGGGATATTAAACGATGCGGGTTATTTGTACGCGTGCCAGCAAAGAGCGAGCACGATAGAGAAAGCCAAAGACAAAGTATATCAACTTTATACATGTTCGTATTTATATATATATAGAAGGACAAACGTGTCACGGAGATAATGAGGACCAGTGTCGATATATACTGTGCTTCATTAAAGCGCAATATAAACGATGAATGATGAATAATCTGAACACTAAATTTCATATATAGGCTTGATAAACGTTTCATCCACGTTGTAAATATTTTCATATACTACGCGTCGTCTCTCGTAACAATAAATTCAAGTCCGTACGACCGCGATGCTTTGTTTTTTGGTTGAATCTGTATTTTTACAGTTTTCCATCGATTGGTCAAAATTTTCGGAACTTCAGTTTTCCAGAAGAAAAACGAGAGAAACGAGGAATTTTCTAGAGATCCAATTATTCGTAAAACGAAAATCACTTTTTATACGCAATTAAGTATGTTGATTAAGTTATCGGGACGTATGACAACGATGACATGCAAAGCTCGGAAATGAAAAAGTAGAACAGGATTGGAAGGAATGCATCGATTTGGAAATAACTGCAGGTACGCATGAGGCCATGCGCCGTTGTCATTTATCACTCATGACCTTAATATATTCCAACGAGAACTGAAACGATTTCGGAAGCCGACCATGTGGGGAATTTCCCTGTCACTCTCTCCTCTTCATTCTCGCCACTGGGATATATGTCATGGTGAAAGTTCAAGTGTCCTTATATGTGATGGAGGAAAGTTCGTAAATATATTTCCTATGAGTGCGAAGCTTTTTCTTCGTTCCCTCTCTTCGATGCCCGAGTTTCCCATATAAACAGATTATGCCAGAGTGAGTCTCCATTAATAGAAATCGATCGATCCCTTCGTTTTGCAACAACAACTGGCGTTGAATTCTCAATTTCCAAGTCCATATTCGTAATTAGTGGCTCTGAAAAATCGCCAGTATTGAATTTCGAGTGACGTTTGCAAAAAGTATGACTTCAGGGATTCGAATTGTAAAATCCGAGAATTTTTATGCTGCAACTGACACTTTTGTCGAGTGGTTTGTAGAAATTCTAATTGCATCATGAAAATAATTCGATTTATGTCATAAACCTCTTCAGTCGACGTAGGAGTGCAACTAATACATTTCGTATTGTGATCCATTACTCGATGCCCGAAATAAATACGGTTGCCCTGATAATTTCATTCGATTTAAGTGCAATTCGTCGAATGCACGTGTGATGCAGCACTCGTGAGAATCAACGTCTCCGTTATTTCCAAGTTCGCAAATATTAATACGCATCAAATATTTTCCTGCTTTATGAAAACTCTGGAATTGAAAATTCCAAAATTTCAACGACTCCAAGTTTTTTTTTTACGTGGACGTCCATTCCTCGTGTAATAGGGTTCAAATTTGTCTCGAATTTTAAACATTCATGAAGATCAAAGGATTTACATAAAATCGAATTTTGACGGAACGACAGAAAAATGCGTTCCTAGTCATTACGAGTCTCGGCATAACGAAGATCCCAGGTTGTCACAAAACAAACGATCACATATTTGTAAATATGCTTATAAAACCAGAAGTCACTGTTCCACTACACTATTTGCGTCGAACTTTCTCTACAACACTTTCTCGTCGCGATTATCCGCGAATACGAACGAACGACAAAAAGAGAGACCAACTTTTGGTGAAATTTATTCACGCGGCCATATAAACTTGTCCCAGACTTCCGGGATGAATTATCGCGCGTTAATATCCGCTTTGGAAAGTACAAGTTTCGAATCGACGATATCGATTGCTCTTGCTTTCGTTTGTACGCTCCAAAGTCCTTGATCAGGTGCCAGCGGTTATCGCTTCGTTTTCGCGAGGCTTTCTTTGCTGATTTTGTGATAATTTTCAAAAAAGGACGAAAAATCTCTGCCAGAGGATAAATGCAGCAAGAATGTCCCAAACGCCAAGCCACTGTAGGTCGTAGGGCTTTTTTTCAATTTCTCAAACCTCCAAGTCCAGTAATGAATTCTTTAGAGACTCAACTCTGTGTCAAAGGCTCAAGGTTGAAATGAACAATTAACAAGTTCATAAACTTTGAGCAAAGAACTTTGGCAATCGAGATTCAAGGACGTTCCAAGTTTTCACTTTTTCCTTTTGTCGCTCAACGAGCACGCGTATTACATTGCGAAGGGATGAGGAAGAAACACGTGCAAGGATGCACGTACTAGACGAGATCCATGTGCCTGGAGAAATTGTGCATACACCACATGTATTTCGTACATTTGGTACGAGAAGAAATTGCGTACGAGGACGATCGCTTTTTGTCTCGACCGAGTGAACTTTCGTTACGGGTAATAACGTTTCCTTCCAATTTTCATCCTATCTTACTCACGTGTATATGTGTATATGTAACAATTCGTGCTCGTCAGCGCGTTCATAAAACGATTTCTTCTCGAAATTCACGAAAGGTTCTATCGTGTTTTCAGTAGCAGATGAGCGATGGATGCTGCGCGTCGCCCTCGCTGCTACTGAAAGCTTTCTGTACATCATAGAGCTTCTTCTTCAACGTCTACCTTGTATTTCAGACTCCTCGACCTCGAGGATACGACGAGGACAACGAGGACCGAGTTCGCCTCGAGCATTCTTGCCAATCAAGCTCTATCTCCCATCTCCCTTTTTTCCTTTCTTCCCCTTTTACTTCGTGGCCATTTTCTTAAATGAGAACTTTTCTTTGATCACACTAAAATACGTTATCGGAGCATCGAAGACTTTCAAAACTTGGATTCCCGGATATTCCCATCAGAGTTTTCAACAGAGAATTCCATTCGACGATGAAATGACTCGATCTTTCGAAATCGCGATGGAAATATTCCTTATAACGAGCAAGGGATCGTCGTTGGCAAGTTTATCATTTTTTATAAAAACTGTATCGAGATCAGAAATCAATCCAAAGAGTTACTCGTGAGTATTTTTCAATTCCACTCCACGATCTTCTCCAAAAGTTTCCTCTAAACTACACCTGGTGTCGTTCGCAAGTTTTCCCGAACAACTTTTGTCACATTTGTTTCAAAAAGTTTATTTATTTTCGATTAAAACTCAAAAAATCTTCTTTCCTTCGCTGCAAAAGTTTGCAGAAGATTTTTCCATTTTTTTTGCGTCTTTTATTGGAGTCTCGACAGCAGAGTCTTCTCTTTTCCACGGATATCGATATCCGTGTTAATCGATGAAAAATAAATTCTTCCTCGACCCAGCCAACGGATTTCATTCACCGCAATGAATAAAGTACGTGATTGGGAAACGTGAGAAGCTCGAATGAAAAATACGTAAAAATTACGAAGGATAGTTTTTCTTTGCAGTTACATACTTCGCCGAGCCACCGGAAAACTCAGTAGTGGATCCGTTACTCCATTTTTACTGTTTTTTTTTTCCTCATATTTTCGCTCTTTTCTCTGGTTGAAACGCACGTCATCCTATTATCGGAAAAATTCAGACTGCTCTCACGCTGGCTATGTTCCCAAAGAGTTATACATCTCTGCGAGAGTGCCGGGCTTCGTTATCAAGAACGTGGCAATTAGTGGGCACGTTGGTGAACCCTTTGTTAACCACCGGTCTTGGAAACCACGAGCGACGGGTAATGAAGCTTTGGTAAAGGTGTGTGGTTAAGGTTGATCGCGAAGCACCCGCTTTCTCTCTCTCTCTCTCTCTCACTCTCTCTTACGGGCAGCTCCAAATTCCAAATTACTTGCCGACGTGTAAACGAGTGAACATTTTCGCATCCTCATCGCCTTTTTTTGAATCTACATTCCAGTCAAACCCAGAAAAACAGAATTTTTTTGTAAATACTGAAAAAGAAACACGACAGCAAATTTGTTGAATTAGTTAACTGCTTCTCCCTGTAATTGGCGTTGATGTCGAGTTTTCGAGGAGTGCAGAGACACTTTTGTTTAAATCGATATCGTGATGGATGGAACGATTATTGGAAAAAGAAATTCAGAAAGTATCTTCGACATGACCAATCGGTAACACGCTCGCGAGCAGAAAAGAAAATGTGAAAGTTTCGTGTGAGGAATGCCGCCTCAAAAATAACTCGTTGCGGACGAACATGTGGATCATCTTCGAGGCCATAAACGGTCACCAACTGGCAGCACTACCCCGTAAATATAAATCGCTCGGTATAATTCTTTGCGTTGGAAAAAAATGCCAAAAAATAAAAATTAAAAAACAGAAAAATTATTTGCCCTTTGAACCTTTGGCTCAAGAGACTAAGATACTGACTTGATAATCAGGACAGCGTATTGAATTCTTAATTGTTCATTGTGTTGATCCATATTAATTGCACTGTCCGAAAATCCTGTGAAATATTTATCTCCGTAGATTCAGTTCAGCGAAATAAATAAGAGAGTGAAAATTTCGAACAATTCGAATTACACGGATCGAATAAATTTTTTTAACAGTGAATGCTTGTCTCATAAATTTTCCTCTCTATTTCTATTCCCTTTCCCCTCCGACAGCGATAATGGCACATGTGGTTGACACAGAATTCTCTTGTTGCAAATTTAAAAGTTCCATGAAAGAACCATTAAAAAGTGTGCGAGGGAAGAGCGTTGGGAGAGTGATAGAGAGAAGGCGAGGGGAGGAGGGAGCGCGGAAAACAAGAGCGATGAATCTACATTGTCGAGTGTGCATAACGAGTTTTGTGCTCGCTTGCGCGAAAAATATATAGAAACGTATTTGCGAATGACGCGAGTGAAGAGCCGCAGTCTAGCATCCTGATGGATGAAAGAACTTTTTTCAATGAGAACGTATAATGCAGGAACACGTGCTATTACACGCGAGTGCATCCCCAAAAATCGATTTTTTTTAACAAAATTAAAAAGTGAAAGAAAAAATTGGTTTTATTTCAATTTTCTCACTTCGCGTGTTTCCAAAATCGTTTCCTACCGAAAAAATATGAATATCGTTTAATCATTCGATACGTGAAACCAAGAAAAAAGTTATAAGTGCATAGCGCGTGATTGTGGCTAAAAATTTATCCAGCTTCACACTCTTGCCCTTGAAGAGTCATTTCCCCTCTCTTTTTCCTCTTTCCTTCCGCCTTCTTACCGGCAGCTTCGAAATCGTCGTCGCTACCTAAATATTTGAAGTCGTAATACGAAGTGCGTGCATAAAGCTCGAAATTCTGAGGAGTTTCTGGAGAGGGCAGACATGGAAGCCTCGCAAGGTGGTGGCTCTTTCCGTACCGGCTGTACGAGGGTTGTTAATTATTTCGCACCAGTTGTCATGTTTTATGTATAGAATGACTGAATTAACAAAACGGCGAGCTTGCAGGCTTTCACATGCAAAAAAGATAAGAGATACGATCATTCGTGTCGCAGACCCTGACATTTTTGCTTGGAGCTCCATGAGACGAAAGGTCAAGAGCTTTAGATTTTTTCAAAAAATGTCGAAACATTCCAAACTATTTTCTGGTCACTAATCCAGAGAACTGAGAAGTGTAAGGGGTTGTTATATTATCGGAAATGACGACGTTCAACGAGATCAATTTTCAAGGTCACATATTCATGTGTGAATAAATACACAACGAAATTTTTTTATTAGTGCAATAATAAGCGTTATTCTGGAGCTTGTCAATTTTTTCGTCAAGCCACAAATATTCGTACGGTCGAGTGTGTTATCCAGCACAAACAATAAAGAAGAAAACCATTAGTAGCAAATGAGGATTTGCGCTAATTGGATCGAGATGTTTTTTCACACGACTCGTCATAACTGCAAACGGGTCAATGATTCGATTCATTTTAATTAAAAAAATTTGATGAGTCACGTCAGAGTGAACGAGATTCCCGTCCAGTCACATTCAGAGGATTCCCTCTCCAGGATTTGGAAAGATTCATATACAAGGTGTCCACTGTCGCTTCGGACGAGGATATTTCCAGCAATTGAGAAAAAAAAAAATATTTTCCCATCCACGCTGACTTTTCGCTTATAGAATATTCCCTACACTCCATTATCGATACTGCACGTGTGTCCAAAAATTTGTCAAGCTATCGTTCTCGATTTTTCATGATAATTTTGTTATTATAGTTTTCCACCGTTTCAAATGGATTTCCATATTTTATTCAAGTTCTGCAAATGCTATCGACCGTGTTTGATCAAGCGAAATCAACAAAATTATTGCATGAAGCGGCCAAAACTCGTAACAACCCGATTTTGATTATCGAATTTTCCTTTCGAATATTTATAGGACTTTTTGATAGGACGGCGATTCGGAATGGATCGAATGGCTCGCGTGATGGTGAACTTTCCGAAATCCTGCTTTAAACTCGAGAACAATTCACTGCCACATTTTGTCCGAGAGAGAATCGTTTTCTGCAGCAAGAGAGCAACCGAAAATATGGAAAATGTTTGTAGCACGCGACTGTTTGCAAATGCATTTGAAATTTTGGTACAGAATGTTTGATGCCAGCATCGAAAAGCTCTTCAGGAGCTGGTAGACCAATGTCACTCGCATGATCAATTCAATAAGCCCTATGTGTGTCCTTCGGTCCTCTATCATTCATTTGACGAGATAATATTATTGGTACAAGCCATTCGGCGAATATGAATCGTTCTCGTCAACTCTCGTAATCGCAATTCATGTTCGTCGATATTGGAATGGAATTTGGCAGGAGTCCACCAAAGGGTCATATCCATAATCGATCACTATAGATTGACGCGAGTATCAACAAAGCTGGGTGTAAAGCTCAAACGCGATCATTTTCCGCGTTCGATACAAAACTTTTGTTCTCGCTATTCATACATAGGAACCTTCGAACCTGGTGACATCCAATTTGTCCATACGCTGTCAACTTTTCGATCGAACGCATCCCGAAATATTCCAGCATCGATTCGACGAATCCTCAGAAAGAAAAAATACGAAATGACATTGTGAAACGACAATCGATTGAAAAACAAAAACAAGATAAAATGATAATTTTTCGAATCAACTTGAGCCTCGATTTCGTCTTGTATCTCAACTAGTGACCTGCATACGTGGCGAGACTTGGATACGTAAGTTTAAGTGTTTATACAGTAAGAGAGATATCTTCTGAATCGGCTCGGTAAACTCAGGTTTTATACGCTTTTCATTAAGAGCTCTTGCGAGTGTTTGTGGGGAGACCAGAGGAGAAAACAGGGTATAGAAGGAAACGGTCCAAATCTACGTATTTGTGTATATACATACAGGTATTTGCGAAGGCCACGAGTCGTTGATTTTCCACATGGAAAAACATTTAGCAGCACACAGACAAGAGAACCCGACATTTTCTGTTTTTCAGTGCCCTCTACGGTTTTATGTATATATACACATATACGTTACCAGCCAGCATTTCCAGCTTCCGACAGAAACTACCTGGCACTAATTAAATCCAGTAGGTAACTCTACTTACGAAAACGAAACATTCGAGACCCCGTCTTTGTTTTTTTTTTGGCCAGCTTAGATTAAGGTTATATATATAGTATGTACCGGACAGCCCAGACTTTCCTTGGCCACCTTATTTCTTAATTAAATTGGATGCTACAACTCTGATAAGCATCTTGAAGTAGAGCAGAAAAACAACAGTGATAAAAATCCTCTCGATCATCTCTCGCGGAAAATGTATGCTCACGAATGAAATCCCAGGTAAATTGAATCCTCGCGAGTATCAAAAGTTCAATGCAGGTGAATTAACCTCCGGAGAGTTCGTTCTGCAACGTCGTGTTGACAGAATTTTTGTCATGCAAATTGAAAATCCGAAATTATTTTCACATCAATGCTCGAGGCTTTATAGAAATTGGAGCAATCATTTTTCACAATGAAACTGAACTTTCTGATCATGCTGTTGAAAACAAAATCCTGCTTCCAAGTCATTTGCTTACACTGCTGTTTTATTTTTAATCCCAATCAATGCTTTTTTGGCAATTCTGTTTGCAGCGATGGAAAGGGGTTCGTTTACTATGTTGGGATTTTTTTATTATCCGATTATTTCATAAAATGAAACGCGGAAAAAACGAATGTTTGATTTCTGCAAAAATCATGGGAACTTCATCATGTCCACTTTATCAGTTGTTGGACGAGTGCCTTGCAAATTATATATTTACATTTATGTTCTCTGATTGTCAATATTGATATCGGAGAAAATTAATTGGAATTCCGAGGGGAACGTTTCTGGAAATTCAAATATTTTATGAGTATACCCGGAGGGAACGAGATAAAATGAATGCAGATTCTATTCGTGAGGGAAACAAAGGTGGGCAGAGGCACATCAGAAAAGAATTGTTCGAAACAATTGTTATAGATTACGCGATTTTTAATTGACTGCGGTCAAAAGTGCGTTATCATGTTCAACGTCCGAAAAAATGAGAAAGGTTATGAAAAATATGCAACCCAAACGCGTTGACCTCACGGAAGAAGGTGAAGCAATTAATTAGCACGAGTAGGACTACTTTCGTTAGTGATTTCATCGATAATGAGTCCTGCATCAATCTCCCTAGTGATTTAATTAGGAAATTATGTATGAATCAGATTGATATAGAATAATTAAAGGCACGCAAGCTTCCGAGTGGAATCGTTTGGAATTGAAACTGAAATTTATGCAGTTTTTTCAAAAATAATTTCATAAACGTTCGAAAAAGCAATTTTCGTGAAAGTTGACTCTTCTAGAAATTGAATGATATGGATGCAAGAGTATGGGAGTTCGGCAAGTACTCAATATCCCACATACAGCCTTATTGTTTACGAAGCCAAGAGGATCTATTCAGTGGGATCACATTTGTCGATTGTTCCATGTAGTGACGCTCACGGCCATACTCGAGAGCTTTGCACCGAGAGTGAAACTGATGCACACGACACGATGGACTGGACCGTGATAACATCGGGTTCTCTCGAAACTACGTGTAACTCGTGCAAGATTGGAAGTCCACGAAGTGCTGTGTTCTATGTATAGAACGCGCACACGTTGCTCTGTGTAACCAGGCGATAGTGCGTTATCGTTTTTGCCTTCGCTGTGGTTTATCGCCATATACGCGGTTTGTCCGACCGATAACGTCCACGATTTTTTCGTATATTCTGAAATTTGTTATCGCAATGAAAATGAAATTCTTATCTTTCGAAAAGATAAATAACGGCAAATCGAATTCTGGGGTCACTTCGTTCCGCTCGCTAATTATCATTTTTATCGATAAATTAAATTATTCACATTTTTTTCGTCTCTCGCTGTCGGAAAATAAACGTTATGGAATCCCGTTACGTGGATATCGATTTTCAGTCAAAATAATTCAAGCGACACATCGACAAAATGGTTAAACACAAAATTCCTCTGTTTTTCTTCCAATACCATTGGCAGGTCCTTAAAAAAAAATTCACCATCATGTAATTTTTTCTAACGCAATCGAAAAAAAAAAAACAGAAGAATTCGTACACAATAATCGGACTAATTGAATGAAAAATGTACAGAAACGTACGAACGAAACGTCGTGGACACTTTTTCGATAAAATTCGATATAACGATCAAAGTTTTTTTTTTTTTTTCATATCGACCAACGCGTGTGCTTTTGTCGTTTGGCAAGCAGTCTTTCTCGTTTACTCGAATGGAAATAAACAGTCTTGTCATCTCACGGAGATCAGGGTTCCTTCCTTCTCTTGTACTTATTTAGCTCTCCTCCTTTGGTGGCTTCGCACAGAAATCGGAGAGCAAAGTTTTCGCAGCGCTGATACCCTTATCGTGCGTACAACATCAGCCAAAGTGTTATCGCGGTAGCGTCAGGGAGGGCGGAAGCTTGAAAATTTCACGAAGACGATGTGGATTCAGCGGAGCGATGCGGCAAACTTCACCGTGGACTACCAAGGTTTCATCGCCATAGTTCTCATGCTATAACGACATGAGGGGCGAACCACAATTCCACGGCAGGAGATGCACTTAGATACAAAGACACAAAAATCAGTTTTTCAAAGTTTTTTTGGAGAAATTTGATATAACTCGACGAATTATTTAATAAAGTTGTTGCAGTATCCTGCGGAAACGTAGAGAATGGGGTTTGGGGTACTGAGGCCCATGCTCGACTCATATTTATGATAAAAACAATTATTTGATTGATAAACGTAATTGTTCTGTCGATGAATGGGTTCAGCGTGAATCTTGTGCTGCCTCGGAAGCTGTGATGGGTCATTTGTGTTCAATCTGGTCACGACGACAAATATATCGATAGTCGTTCACCGGTTGGTTTGACGACGTCCGTATGTATTGATTTCTAGATAAACGTTATGGTTTCCTGGATTAATTAGCAGCGTGAATCGAACGTATAGAATGAGCACGCGGTTAGATCCATGATCTTTATCCATAGGAAAGCCACGTACCGGAAACTCATCGTTTTGGATGGAAAACCATTGACGAAAAGCCTCGCAATGACATCAGCATAAATTTAGTGGCGTGTAAAAACGTTTGTCCGAATTGCATAAAACCACCTGAAGCATATGATTCTCGGAATGCCTGATTTCAAATGGGAACCACGACTTGTAAGGCATAAAAAGGTGAAGTGAGTTGAGGACGGACGATGTCACCTGGCAACGAGTATACGCCACACGTGCATGTCCCTCTTGGTTCGCCTCGCATCCATACCCATTACTTTTGCATACATGCACGCACGAGACCACTCACGAGCCTTCGTTTTTATGTGGCAGCGAGTTGGAGAAAAAATAAGGTGAAAAACCCACTTGATGCTTCCTGCATTTCTCTTTGCCGTTCGCGCCAACGATCATGTGGACCGCACACGACCAACCCGGAAGATGAATTTAACGGCACTTGAGTCCGTCAGAGAACGCCAACTCCCATATATTTTTCTTTTTGCAAACATTCATATGACATCGTCCCCTTTAAATTTAACCACGTCAGCCGAATTTTCCTCTCTCCTTTAATCTCTGCAACCCTCTTGGTTTATCGCTGTTCATCAAACTAAAGAGCTGCTTCAAGTTTTTCTTGAGCTAGCAATCTGACACACTTGGCGTTCAAAAAACTAACGCCATCTAGTCAAAGATGCATGTGCATTCGTTACTAATTAATACCGGCCATCAAATTTATACTTTTAATTAAAATTACGTTCGGAATTCGAACATGAGGATGCACCCATTCGCTGCAATTTTTGCCCGGGGTAGAAGGACATTAATGAAAAAAAAAAACTCACAAGGGCTAAGAATTCACTATTTTATTAGTGATGACAAAAAATCCTCATCGATATATGATCCAGTCCATTTGCTCAATTGTCAAATGAAGATGACAGGAAACGAGGGAACGATGTGATAATTGTAGTACAAAGTGCACAGGTAGCCAAAGTTTTTTTTTCGCAGATTGAAAAAGAATGGAGAAAAATACAGCATTGAAGCGGGGATGCGGAAAAACGCTGCATTAAAAGCTACTTTTATAGCAGCACCGACCGAGTCTATACTTTTCATACAGCCGAGAAAGTATGTATGGGGCCTTCGATGTCAAATGGTTTCGTCGACGATCCTGACAATTTTCCATTCCACTGAAAGTTTTCACCATCAAGTACGATGGGAGAAGAGTTTTTGGTCCGATTTTCCAATTTTCAACTCAACTTGTTGAAAAATTATGAAATTTTCCAAATTGCTAAACATTTTTTAAATAACTGACAAAATGTGAACTGTTCGGGTATTCGAGATGAAAATTTGAGAACATTTTCAAAAATTCTATTCAGTCGATTTCGAGAGACGAATTTTACAGAAAACCGTCGGAGAGATCGACGAATTGTTCTGGCTCGCAATGCCCCATGTATTCCTACGTCCAGCGAAGAAGCAATCGTGTACGACGATACTTTTTGTATATCCGTGCAGACCGTTGCTGATTCTTGGAGTCTGCAGAAGTTGTTGGAGTTAGCAAGCTCCGAGTCAAGAAATAGGCGGCCGTGGGGTAAAGAAAGCGAGGGCGTTATGTAAAGTTAAGAAGAGTGAAGAGAGCGTGCCAAATGGAGTCAACGTTTTCCTCTCGTTCGTTTTCGCGCGCGGAAGTCGCGAGACGAAAAACTTCTATAAATTCATGTGTGCATAACGCTTTTTTCTTTCTCATGAGGGATCCGTCTCTCCCATGCAATGATCGTTAATATTCTCGCGTTAGAGGCCCGAAGAGCAGGGACATTATTACGGTAGATTATTCGCATTTCGTTGAGAGTATGTGGAGTGTGAAACGACACGGTTGGATGCAACAACGTGCGATGTCCTCGTGTGTCGCAAAAATTTTGTACAAACAGTTCGCGTTCGTGAATGATTTTCTTAATGTATGTCGTTAGTAGGCAAATTAAATTGGAGTCAACGTTATGAAGGAAACGATCGAATTTCTACAAAAATCGTGTCGAGATTTGCTCATACACTTGCTCAATATTTTTCATGATTTTTTTTCATCCCATGTAATTGGAAATTGGTCTCGCCAAGTGCTTTTCCTTATATAGTCAGAGTTTATAGGCGTTTCAGAGAGACTGTGGAGGCGTAACGATCAACGGTACTCGTATAACGGCGTCGAAGCACTTTCATCGTCCAGAAGTTACAAATACGTCATACCATGTGCCTCCTCGATAAATATACACATCGCTGTTGTTCGATGTATCGCACAGAATCGAATCTCCAAGCGAGGTTTTGGTGAATGAGAGACGAGGAAGGGAAGGCGAGAAAGTAGGGGTGGGACTTGAGAGAGCGAGCGAGAAGAGGGTTAATTAGTGATCAGAATGAATGAAGAGTGGAGCAATTAATGAGGACGCGGAAAAACCGACTTTTGTTCCTTTTTGCTTCAAGACAATACTGAACAAGTCCGTTAGCTCGCTTAGTCACACTCTCTCTCGTTTCATTTATATATAGAGACCAGCAGAGAGCCGATGTGAGCGCGAGAACTTATTCATCCAAATCTCCAGCTCTCATTGAATTAATAAAAAGTTTTCGGTCAATGATTTTCGTTTGTTCGTCTAACCTTGCCGCGCCTACTTGCAAGAGCTTTCTTGCACAGACGAAACGGTATGAACTTTATGACTTGTGCTAAAAATGAACGACGGTTACTCGCGAAAGAGGCAGGATGAAAATTGGAGAAAAAAAGTGGGTGAACTCGAGGCTGTAGTGGAGAATCGGGTTTCGGGGTAATGCACCGGCCTCCGGTACGGTCTGAATTTTATTTCTCGATTACCATGACATTCAGGTTCCACACGAATTTCTTCAGCAGGTACAGTTAAACGGGTTGAACTTTCTAAAACGGCCTCGTTTTACTCTTTGCTTTTCTTTTGCGCCGTTGCCTTTTTTTCTCTCGTACTCACTTTTTCTTGCACTCTCTTTTCATAGCCCACGACATATTTTTTTTCTCATTCACTCTTTTCAATTCAAATCAATCTTGAAACGAATTATATTGATTTATGTATAGACAGAGATTTGTCACGGCTGAGTGGCCAGACGTTTTTTCGACATCGAAAGTTTGGGAGCTCACGAATTGGCCTTTTTCGGGCCCAACGACGATCCGAGGTGCAAAATATAAATACCCGACAAACTTTTCAAGCAGACAGCGATTTCTCTTCCAGTTATCGAACTAAATTCGCAATTAAATTTCGATCCTCACCCTTTTCAATGGAATTGACTGAGCATCGATGAGCAAAGTTGAAATGAAAAGTTTTTAATAAAGCAGCATTAAAAAAATGAATGGCGAAGTTTCGTATTAAACGTTCAAAATCAAGATTCCATTCATTAGTCGCAGTGCATGCGTGACCTTCTAAATGCGTCTGTATTCCAGAGTCAGAAGAGGTTCTGCTGAGCGACATAAAAAATGCTTTGGCGTCTACGTTGGCGGTTTTTTGCACTAAATACTCTCATCGTGCATCAAATTGGCATCGTCTGTAGATCCATACACACACGTGTACACATTTATGTGCTGTCGCATGTTTAGCGTATATGTACGCAGCATTATCGTGTGCTACGGGAATCACAATGTTGCCGCACTTTTCCCTCTTTCTCTGATCGTCTCCCTCTCTTTATGCGAGTGTGTATTGGATGCAGATGTGTGGCACCCAACACTCTCTGTGTAGGGTGCCCCGAGCGGAGTTTGCTTAACGTAGCAAACTGAACGGCGTGTTTTCCACCGCAAACTCACATCGCTGTGATCAACTTGAATGGATCTCTCCACGCGTTTTCGATATAACAGCTGTGTAACGACTATATTGACATGAGGGTGACACAGATAGAGGAACAGGAAGAAAGATGGAGAGACCGGGGACGTGATATTTCGAACAATCGAACAATCTTACATATTAATCGTTCGGGGACAATTGGTTCCAATTGTGATATCAACTCCGCGCTCGTAGAGCGATTCACGAATCGCCAACGCAGCAAGCGGGATTTAAATGCACTTGAGAAAAAACTTTCGACACCATTTGTTGTAGAGAATCGATAATCGAAGGGCAACGGAATGATTTGTGGAAAAAAAATTGTGAAAAGTCACTGTGGCGGGATAAAAACTGCCACGTGGCTACGACGATTTTTTTTGCGGATTTTTTTTTCACTCTTTTGCTATAAACGCGATATGTACGAATGCCAGACAACCGGACGATAACGCATGATGACCTTTCTGTTTATGGGTGTAACCAGCTTCGACCAAACGGGTTCTCGATGCCGAGTCTACTGCGAGAGGATTCGGACTTTGAAACCGGATTTTCGATCGAGAAACGCGTTCGTGTGGGAATCCCGGCTGCTCCGGAATCGCTGGGAGGAAAAAATAGTTCCATCTTCTGAAGATGGAGATAAAAGATTCGTGGAACAGTAAACGCGATCTTATTATTTCTGCAGAGTGTCGAAAAAAATCGGACCGTTTATTATACGAGACGGAAATTCTTTGACGTCACCAGACTCCGAGCAAAGGCATCGAATCTGGCAATTGTGAGTTACTTATGGAATTCCGAATGAGTTTTTACTTCCTTTAGTTCATTTAATGATTCGTCAAAAATCTTACACAAATCAAGCTGAAAAAAAAACAACAAAAATAATTCGTTCGAAATCGAAAGAACAGATTGACTTTGTGCGAGAAACGTGGACGTCGTGAATCTTTAAAAAGTTTTCACCGATACTCTCAATTCTTTTGAAACTCAAAAAAAAACGTAGTTGAGAGTCTCAAGTACAGACGAAAGTAGCGTAGTTCAGAGATCATGAAATCAGGGAACACTGAAACATTCGCTTGTCGCGCGGTTGATTCCTCGGACACATCACGAACATGTGGCAGCCACATGAGATCGATGATAGGAATAAATTAGAGCACGCACGCAATGATAGAGACGAAACGCGGAGTACGATTGTTGAATAAAATAAAAAGTGAGATCGTGTAAGTTGACTGACCTTGAGTCGAATTTACTGCCGTCATCGAGAGTTCCGGTATAATGCATGGTAACTTGGTCGCCCTTTTTCGATTTGACATCGCATACTTCCGGTTGATAAATTTTTTCAACTTTGAGACCACTAGCCGGATTATCCGTAGAACCGTAAGTGTTCGTAACACCGTGGCTCAATATAGAAAATAAAACCAATGTGCAACACGTATGAATCGCGAATTTCGAGTTGTTTAGACTCTTTGTTGAAAAAACCCGGCAACGTGGAATCATCGTGTATGCGTTGGCGGAAGCCTTCGAACGACTGACACTCCGGTTGCGCCTCTGAAACCTACGAAGCGCGCGTGTCCTAACTATAGCGAGAACTCCGCTGGTGATTTTCGCTTAGGTATGGGTAGCATTGCCTCAGTATTGTCTACGTTTGTGTAGGTGTGCGTACAAGTGAGTTTGAGTTTGTGTGAGTGAGTATGCGCGCGTTGCGTCCGAGGCAGAAGGGGAATTCGAGGGGAGGGAAAGATTCTGCTATGCGCGAGTCTGGATGGCTATATGTCTATATGCACTTTGAAAGAAGGAAAAGGACAGCGCAAGAGTGGGTCCGGGTAGGTCGGAAGAAGCAAGGGAATGAGTCGGGAGAGACAGAGAAAGAGAGAAGTGGTTATAGCTGGTTATAGCACCCGATGTATACATATATGTTATAAAACTGTAGGAAAGGCCACATTGCGCCGTCTCATTGGCCTTTCGGAATATGTAGGTCTCTGCTTTTCCCATTTCTCCTCTTCCTCTTCAATCCCTTCCTTTCCTTTTGCTCCTCTCGCAGTTCCATTCCTCATTCCATAGATTCTGCGGTCTCACTCTCTCAAACCCACTTTTCCCATTTCTTCAATCCTTTTCCTACTCTTCCTCTTTTTAACTCGGCGTATATACACACTTATACTCTCTTTTTCTCTCGATCGTGCATCCGTCTCCAGGCATTTTCCATCCGCCAGTCGCCCTTCTTCCTTTTGACTATCCCAGTTAGTTCCTCTTGTTGCTTCATGCAGTTATCTGAGTCTTCCCCTCTGACTGACTCTCTCATCCTGCCTGCCTTGCTGTGCCGACAACGTACTTCAAAGCTCCTTATAGACACGATCCTGCTTTTCCTCGCTCAATAGCGTACTTGTGTTTCAAAAAAATACATTTTGCCAGCTGGAATACTCAGCACGCAGAAGATATCATTCTCTCTTTTTGAAACTGTTCCTAAAATTTAGTAAATTTTTTATGATCCTTATCGAACTCTGTGCAGACGTCGCTGCTTCCCTCATAATCTCTGTCTGTCTGATTACTCACTATACCGATGTGTGTACATACTTTTGCATATATAAATGTAAAGTTATCGAGACTAAACAACTAGCAGCTTTAACGTCGAATCGTTCCGCAAAGAGACTTTGAACTCTTTCTCGGCATTGAGGCTCGTGTTTCTGCATGAATGGAGAGTCTCGCGATAGAGACATAGCGAGAATGAAAGAGAGAGAGAGAGAGAGAGAGAGAGAGAGAGAGAGGAAGAGAAAGAAAGAGCAAGGGATAAAAAAGATAAAGTGGGAAAGGCATTCACTGTATGAGTATCACTGCCACATGGCTCTTTCGCTGACGTGGACAGCTTACGCAACATTCAGTCTGCTCCGGATACTCCACACGGCACCGCTCATTACATACTCTGATTTTGCTAATCGCAAGTACATCTTACACCTACGTTTACTAATCGTACCCGACGTGCTTATGGAAATAGCGGACCAAAAAATCGTTTTGACCATCTTCCGAAAAGCGTACAGCGTCTCGTAAGCATGCCCAAAGTTTATATTACTTTTTCGACATTCCGCAAAGCGAGGCAAAACGAAGACATGTTGTGCGATGAAAAAGAAAATGAGGCAGCAGTCGCGAATTTATGTCTAGCGAAGCCCCAGGGCCCAAAATCCTCTTGAAAATCTCAATCATTTTATTTATAATTAATTGTCGCATTATCGCGAATAAAATAATACTCGTAAGAATTTTATTTATTTATCAAATCAATAAGAAACAATTTCCACAGTCAAAAATGGTACCAAGTCCTGTTCACGACGAATTATAAAAATAGGGAAATGCTCGTAACGTTGAGTCACTTCGTAGAGACGATAAAAATCTCTCCTACGAATATACAGAGACTTTTTTTTTATCGATCCACGTATAGCCTCAAATATGTTTCATAAAAATGATGATGCGCGAGCAATCCGTCATGCTTTGGTTTAGGGAATAGCAAAGACGAGGAGAACAGTCGTGAAGTGGAGAATTACGACGTTACATATGCCGTTGAAACTTGTGAAAGTCTTGCGGCGTACGTGCGTGTCGAGTGTCGGCGACAAATGCGAATCAGCCCGTAGGGACTAGTCCTCTCATGAGACTTAGCGTCCTTCCATGGCTATATGCATATACATAATGTTTATGGATGCTGCGACACCCCCGCAAGGGAGGAAGATTTTGTCTTGTGTCACGAGACGTTCCGTAGGCTGTTCTGCGCTCAACATCGCTATGAGGGCACGCACGAACGCTATCTCGTGTAGCTCCAACTCATCAACTCCATGACGCAATCGCTCTCTTGCAGCTTACTGCTTTTGAGGGATTCTGTGAGTTGCGAGAGTGCGCGAGTGATAGCTGGTGAGCAGTTTCTCCATTTCCGTCATTCCTGACGAAAAAATAACAGCGCGTCCCTCTTTTCGGAAATTCATCTGATTATTTTTGTCGTCTACAGGCCTGGGCGCTGCAGGAAATGTGGTTTATGTTTTGTATTTCATTAACTTCTGTGATTTAACGATATCTCGTAAAAGTTTTCGTTATGGATATTAAAATTGATAACTGAGGCCGCACAGCGAGCCCAGGTTCATCATCGACGTTATCAGGTCAGAGATTCGATGGAAAATTCTGAGATCGTTTTGCTGGCCCTGGGCAAAGAGTTACTCAAGGACAACCTCTTGCTCGTTACTGATTTTTCCTGATTCCTCGTTCGGCAAGCTCGCTATCATCGAGGACAACGTTTGTTCGCGTTGCTTCTTTATTGGCAGTCGATAATTTTTCAGCAGCTGCTCAGCAGCTTAAACTTTTGTGTTTCATAAGTTTAGTAGTTTTTTGGGAATTCAATTGTTGCTGATTATTTTCGCTACGCAGTACTTTGCCTCTAGTTTTCTTTCGTTTGCATCCGCGCTGTGCGGCTTTTAGTCTGAGCGGTAGATTTCAAGCAGTACACATCGCACGCACGAGGTAAGCGATGCGGTCACAATATTGAACTTTGGAGTATGTTAAGATGCTGCATTGGCCAGAAACTCCCAAACTTGTAAACCACAGATCGTGGAAGAAGCAGGGGTCGACGCTGAGACGAGCAAGTTCGGTGAAGAGGGTTCCACGGATATCGGCAGGGAATGGTTTCTCTCATCATTTCTTTTCTGTTCTCATCTCAACTGTGCACTTGCCTTTACTATATACACACTCATATATCTAGACATAGTTCGTCCACTTGTGTGATTGTGGCAAACTGTGTTCGTCCCTTGGAACTTTGAACTCCAACGTAGAACGCGGTATCCCCTTAACCGAGAGTTCTCAGTGAGTTGCTCGAATCTGCAACAGGTCAACAACCATTTCCAAGATGCATTTGCCTCTCTACAGAGAATATTTATTTTTCAAAATTTCAATTCGGTCTAATGACCGTCTGGCCATTCCAAACGTAAGAATATTGAGGAAATATTGTTTGTTACTCAACAATAACGAACCATTAACTTTGAATCTGTCCGCTGGACCAAGTTTGCTTTGGAAATCGTTTCGCAATTCCAAAAGTTAATAAATAAAACTTTCTTCGTGAATATAATAAAATTTCAAGTGTTTCTGAAAAACTATTTTCCATTCTCATCAAAATTTAAATCCGATTTAATCCTTTAATTTCATTTCTTTCCGCACGTTCCGTTGCGAACGATTCGTTCAGGCTTTAAGGATGTAGACATTTCTGGTGAATCGACAAGGACGAAAAATGTAAGAAAAAATTGAGAGAATCCTGCTGCTTTCTATAAATCCTTTTGACTATAATTACAGCACGCATAATTCTCAATAAAGAAAAAATTATCCGGAAATGTTTTTAGCGTGTATGTTGATGAAAACTTCTTAAAACAACTGTTGAACTCCCTGCCCTCGCATCCCTCTCCTCATCCCTCGGCAAATAAGAGGAATAGAGCCCGCGAGAGGAAACGAGCCGCTATATTGACTAAAGTAATCTTCTCTGTTTACGGTATAGTGCCGCCAGTGCGTATTAGGATTAAGGGTGCGTGTATTTGTGAGGAATCATGAGGAGAGGCAAGCATAGAAGGGAAAAGCAATTTGCGCAAGATACGCAGCCGTACATCAAAGTGTGGTTGTATCAAACGTATCTGTACAAACGTATATTCGTACGTTCGTCTATATACGTGTAACGAATTTGTGTAGGTGTGTGAGAATTGGTATAGCCCAAGGGTTTGGAGTTCTGTGCCTTTTCCTGATTGCCGGAGCGGCTCTAAAAAGATTCCCAGTTCATTCGCGACAGTCCCTCGTCATTCGTTTAAGTGAAAGACACTCGTAAAGTTGGAGATAGAAGAAAGAGAGGCCTCGGTGTGGTAAATTGTTCGATTTTATGTCGCGAGCCAGCATTCCAAGTTAATATCGTCATTCAAATTATTAATCCGTTGAGTTTCGGTTATATCTATGGAGCGTTGAACGGAGAGGAAATCAAACTGAGAGAGTGAACAGAGAGAGAGAGAGAGAGAGAGCGAGAGGGAGGGACGAAGGAAATTTACTGGAGCCTCGATTAATTGTCATAATCATAACGGCGAAGAAAGCGGCGATAACTGCGCTCTTAATTATTCGAAAACGCGATAGCGTTGCAAAGTGAGATGACGATGGGACGATGCTTGTGGAATGGGGGATGAATGAAACCGCGTTAAGGGTGCAACGGAGTTCGTTCCGTCGTGAAATTTATGCTGCAATATTTCAACCCTGTTCTCACTACGTTTGATATATTCTGTATTCACCGTGAACATGGAGCAACGGGTGGTATAAAACACATCTGAAGCTACATATATATATATTTCTATCATATCGTGATATATATTCACCAGCGAGATTGTATCGAACGTCGGACATGAAATTCGTGAAATGCATAAACATTGGAAAAAAATGAGACATTTTTGTCACGCTTCCCCGTTGTTTACATTGCGTACAATTTACACAATTCTACCATCGAGTCAAAGATTCGAAATCTTTGATTTCGCGCAAGCGGAAATCATCATCGGTCATCATCGAGTTTTTCTGCAAACAATAAATACCCATAGGCAGGTTCTTATTTGCCGAATGATCGTCCGAATCACTCTTCCGAACGGAACAATCGAACAAGATCAGTAAATAACGAAGGAAGGGAGGAAAAATAAAAAGCATGAGAACGAGAGAGCCGGAGGACCGGCCGGTAATTAAGCCGATGTCGCATCGGTGAATATTCTCTCTCACTCTCTCTCCCTCGCTATCTCTCCTTGCCCCTTTATACGTTTACGGACTTTGGAATTCCCGTCACGTTCCAATGTCTATACGTACGTATATGGTGTGCCGAGCGATTTCCGCCCCGTTGCACGCCTCCGTTATATACCTACAGCGTGTGCATTGGCTTTACCGACCGATGTCCCCGGTTCACCCTTATATTCACGCCTCTCCTTACCCTTTGCTCGAAGAATACTGGAATACAAATTTCTATATGTCACCCTACTTAATTATCAACTTTTCATGTTTTTTAATTTTCATTCAAAACAAAAAAAAATACTACGACAAAAATACAAGGACGTTGCCGAGAAATCACACGAATAAAGAAAACTTGTGCTCGTCCCAAATAAAAATATTATTTTTGCATCCGCTTTCCTGCACCGATCAAAAGTAATTGATGTAAATTTTTTAATCTCTCGCTACATGTCAAGTTTTTGGAAATACCCAATTGCTCGTTGCCGTCTCTTATCGAAAAGATATTACGTGCTAAAAAAATAACTTTGTTTTTATAAATTGACTGAAAAATTGTATTTTTTTCCCGTTACATCGTCTGCACATAAATTGAGAAGTTTACTTATCATTTCTCATATCCGGCGTCCACGTCGATAGCCTGTAAAGCGACAAGACGATTTCGAAAGACTTTCACGAGCCGTTTCCTTTCGTTGTTGTGTAGCGAGCAATCGTGACGAAAGTTTACGTCGATAACTTCCGAGGATATTTTTAGAAAAAATGGAATTTTTTTACTCTTACGTATGGACGTAAACCCTTAAGAAAGTCGCGTTTTGAATGTAGGAATTAATTTGCCTTGTTCTCTGTGAACAATGGAAAATTCATGAACCAGCGACGAGAATTTCTTCGTTCCAGTTTAGCAAGCAGAGCGACGACACCGAAGCCACGCGCTCGATTCTGTGTTGATAATTAATTAATCTGAGCATTACAAATTGACACACTCCTTTAATTACTAAGAGAATTTTTCCCAAGCTCATTTTTTTCTTTGATACTCTCAAGTTTCTCCAACGCTACTACTTTCTTCGCATTTTTTCTTCATTCTTCAGGGAGCATGTACCGGAAGTATAGCGAGAGTGCACATGGAGAAGAATGTGAAGAGTGTCGTTGTACGAAAAATGAAAGGTCATGGCTCGTTACCTGGCAACACATTATTGTCGGGAACGTACATTTAACTGTTACCTTTCTATTTTTTAATTCGGCCAGCCGCTACAACGGAATTTGTTTTTTTTTCTTCTATTGTGTCACGTAACCAAGGAATTTTGATATATATACCGTGGCATTTCGAGAGCAATTAAAAGCAGGATATTGAGACCACGAAACAGTAAAGAATTCCGCTTCGCTTGGAACGAGATTTGACAGCGTGATCATATAGCTTTTGATGGATCAGTGATAAAACGTGTGAAAGTATAATCTTCAACGTCTTTTTTGTTCATTTCCATTGAATACGGCGAAATGACGATTAATGAGTTGGCAGCAAATTTTTGAGGTGGAAATATTTTTACCTATAAATTGAAATCGTTTATATTTCGTTTTTCGATATTTCTCTTCCTGCTCCTGCTCAATTCGGCTTTAGCAGGTCAAGATGAGCGCCGCGGATGTATCGGAAGATTGTTGACGAGGAGTTGCAAAAAATGGTCGAGTATTTGCGGTACTCGTGGGTCGATTGGAGAATGGTAGAAAGTTATCGCTCGAGGTCAGCTTTCTCTCATGACAAGGTACTCTCAGGTGTTCATGGCCATGAACGAGAAATGTGAACACATACGCGATTCAGAATCCAGTTCACGGGAGCGAGGGAAAGAGAAGGAAAATATCTACGACTGGGAAACATGTAAATGGCGTAGAGTTTTTTTGTTTAATGTGACCGGGGGCAAGGACATATCGTGGGCGAGCACATGAACACAATTTTTTTTTCCTCTCGTTGTTTATATTGCCGGTAATCCCATTCGGAAGTAGAAAACGCGCCATGCAAAGAGGACCTCTCTAACCAATTCACAACATTGTTCGTGCTCAGTGGTAAATTGAACGAGCAATATAAACAAGAAATATTTACGATGCCGCGCACGCCGAAAAGAGAAAATGTCGTCTCGGCGAGCTCGCGTTGCTTTTTTCTCCCGGAAATGCATCTCGTGTCGATTTACTCATGGAAGATTTTTTATTCCACGGAGCAGGTGCATTTCCATATTTAAAATGTCCCACGAGAGGGAAACACAAATTGTTATCCTTCCGCAAGCGTCAGAATTATTCACAAAAAATTATTTTTGGCATTTTCAGTATTTCCTCCGCTGTCCCGACCGAGAGTGTCTCGAGTAAATTGAAAAATATCGCAGCTGTTCAATTTTCTTTGTTTATAATCTACTTTAGTTATTCGTAACATTTTTTTACCGCTTCGAAAATTTGCTCACGGGAAAAAGACAAAAACGAAATTTTCCCTATTTCACGATCGTCGACTTCGAGCTTTTCAGAATAAATTCTATCAGCTCCGGAAAGAAATATTTGTATCCCTTGGAAATGGAAATTTGCATCCACATCTGGTCTCCAAAATTATTTTTCTTTATAAATAATACGGACAGAAATATTTCAAGGAGTATTTCGAGTTCCCTGAAATTTTTCGGCTTACCAGGAGGACAAACATGGGGTTAGCGCAGCAAGGCAGTGTGTTCGTAACTTTTGTTCTGTAACACGAGGCAGAATTTTGTACACCTCGAATTCAGTGCCTGTGTAATTGTTAGATTAGAGAAACAACATTGGACAGCGAGCGAAGGGAAAGGGGGAAAAAGAGTAGGAAAAGTTGTTTTCGTCATTAGCGAACCGACATGCGCTCGTCATCAATCCTGCCAAATTTCTCTTCGCTGCACACACACTTGCGCTTCCTATGTGTGATGCCAGAGCTAACTTTCGGACTTTAATTAGCACATCCATACACTCGGTGTCTCGTTAATTCGGTCCGTGTATCACCGCACATGGGAGCAGATCGATGGAGTCCTTTTCAGCATCCCGCGCGTTTACCAACAACCAACAACAACCCTTTTACGCGACAATGCCGGACATGCATGTGAAACACGAGATTCTAAACAATTCGAATATTCTCTCATAGCCTTTGGATCTAGTTGAGATATCTATGCATTTTGCTTCGATTCATAACCAGCAATAACCGAAGCCAAAGACTCCACGTTGAGCTACGTTTCCCTTTCCATTGCGTAAATTAATAAAAATAAACTGGGACTCGATTTGCATAAATGAGACCACTTGACGTTGAAAATCCTTTTCATCCGCATAGGAAGTCTGCGAACCGCAGTTTTTCAACCCGGAAATACAAAGTGGCTCTCACTTTCATGGAAAACTAGACACAACCATAATTATCGTTGTGTCTACTGAATAAAAAATCCTTTTTATGCATAGACTATATACGACCCACATTAGACTCGTATTTATTACAAGTGCATGGCTATTAACTGGTCGAATGAGCGAGAAAGCGAGAGTAATCTTCATCTTGAAAGTCAGAGTTGTATGTGAGTACTTTTTGCAACACTTGCTCATTTTATGCGACTCTCGCGAGCTTTCCCCTTCAAAGATACGAGCGCGAGTCTTTAGAGTCTGCCGTAGCTCTTTTTTTTTTATTTTCTCTTAAAATAACACACGCACCAGCGACACGATTCGTGAAAGTGTTTTGGAGTGGATTTTGGAATCAATCACTTGCAAATGCGCCGCCATAACTTAGCCTGCTCGTTCCTCATCTGTCATCGATCATTATTTATGCTAGAGATTTATATTTCCATTTTATCGGGCCGAAGAATAATCATTGGCGTACACACGAAAGTGTCGCTAACTTGCGATTTTCTATGTCTTGTGGACTCCACTACTGGTTCACATCAACGTATGGCCTTTGTTACACGATACAACGCGACTATTGGTGTCGAGATCAAATGGTTTATCGATTTCTTATTTTATCACGATACGGATTAGAATTTAATTAAATTCCGTCGTGATCTAATTCCGTCCGAAGCATAACGAGATAAATGAAAATTTCATGGACACTTTAGATTCGATTCTACGATGAATATGATATCCATTTGGCGCGCTAAGATCGACGAAGCAGGGGGCCCACAGAATGAAATGAATCAATGGATGGATGGACAAGATTACTGAATGAATAAATAATCGAATTTACGTTGCAGTAGATTCGTTAGACCATTTCTTAGACCGTAATTCCACAATCTATCCATTTCACAAATTCTGATATTTTTGCTCGTTCACAGTGTTTGTTCGAATGTTTTTTTTTAGTCCAGCATCCGGAAATATCATACGTCGTCTATGATATAAAAAGAATTTACGGATTGACCGACGCAGACTGTCCCAATTAGTTATAAAAAACTATATCGTCCAATTAAGACTTCCAATTAAAATACAGCAGGGTCGAAAAAATTCCAGACGAATTTGCAGCCTGGAAAGTCGTATTCAAGTCCCTGGCAAATATAGAAACGGTTGCAGCAAAAAAAGACTTTTATTTTATTTTTATCGAAAAAAATGTTATTTAGTTCGTGGAAAATTCACTTTAATCAAAGTTTTCGTGGAGCGAATACGACGAAATTCTGAGATCAAATGCAGTCAAGAGATAAAATATCTAAAAGCTCTTATTCAGCAAGTTTCAAATAGCCTTCCTTGGAAAGAGTTTGCATTATAACGAGAGTTGTTTTTTGCAAAATTGTGAGCATCGATTTGCAAGCTATTGGTGGATATAGATCGTATTGTTAATCACAGTAATGGGTGCAGCAGGTAAATTGGAGCCTTCAGGAAAAGGTGCTCGGTGTTACATAAAGGCCAGTGAGAAGATACGAAAGGGAGCAAGACTTGTGTAAACAATGTGAGGTACAAGAAAAGTAGCAAGAGCTTGGTTCATCTAGGAAATTACGAGTGAAAAGAGAATTGGAACGAGAAGCATCGAGTGTATAAGAAATGGAAAAACTGAAAGACGAACAGGAGCAAGAGAGTTTCCTTAGATCCACTAAGACAGAGAGAGAAAGCGAATGAGGAGAGGGAGACAAAGAGAGGAAGGGAAAGGGCAAGAAAGCACAGAGTTAGAGGAAAGAAAAGTCCACAAAGATATCACGGTAAACACGTTTTATTTTCGCTCTGGGAACACGAGTATTCAGGAGCTCGGAAAAGATTGCCTCCTTTTCGTTTTGCTCTTCGCCTCGATGATACGCTCGTGCAAAACGTATATCTCCGTTCGATCTTCGAGTTATTCCAACGTGTAACTTGCTTCTCCTCGTCCGAATGATAGACAAGACTTCCTTACTTTGACTTAATGAAGCATCATCTTCCTTGCCATTGAAACTGGCGAAGCCACTCGACTGAGAGCAAAATAATTATTCAAGAAATTCGCAGTGAGTGGAAATTCTTCCAGAGTACGAAACAGCAATGATGGTTTTTTTAAGAAAATTCCGACTGATTGTAAAGCCAAGAAAATCAAACAATGAACTAAAAAAATCACCTTAACTCGTGACACCCTGTATAGATCTGAGTTTTCCAGTTCCTTCAAACGTTCGCGTCTCACTCGACTGCTGGGACCAACTTCTACAGGATTTTTTGCAATATTACAAATGCATATCTCATCGACACCGTCGAGTGCAGAGCGAAACGTATAAGTGTCGCCCGGGAGTCATAAAATTGTACAGCTCTTAGTATTCGGGGTAAAAAAAAAAAACAAAAAAAAAAACACATTCTTCAGCAAAGTTGGAGATTGACGACAGAGGGAACGAGGCTTTTGCCTCTCGCTCGCTTTTCCCTGCAAGAATTAAACTTTTTTCCGACATTTTTCCGGTGGCTAAGAGTGTTTTATATCGGTGTGCAAACTTTCGAAAGATCTTAGTCGCTATGTGCTCTCCTCTCGCGTCAAAAAGTTTAAATTGAATTAACCCAATACTGAGGCTGAGGGGTTGACGGTACAGAGTGTTGTGCATATAGATGTATAAATGTGTGTATATTATTACACTGCTGTTTTAACACTGACAACCTCTCAAAGCCGATTCAGGAACAAAAAGCCAGATGCTGTCGCTTGTGAAAAAATCATTGTTACTGTTGCACTTCAAAAATATAGTGACAACCGGAATATAAAATATTCAACAATAAACGAAAACATTGCAAATAGGCCGAAAGGCGACGAGGAAGAAAATTCAAACCAACGTAAAAAAAAACATATTTTCCTGTGGCATAATTGTTTAGAGACCCTAGAGGCAAATTAGTTAAGCAAAAGAAAGCGCATGCAAATAAAAAACAATAAAAACACTTGAAATGAAAATCTGACAACAGAAATTAATATTCTTCAATGAGTTCGTAACGACGCTTCATCTATGCAATGGAATTAATGGTCAAGAACGAGGAAAATATTTTTTTCCTATTCCCAGCACCTTGCTGGGTCTCCGAAGCCCAGCTCCTTGTTCGCCAGCTACAAAACTTCTGGGGGTTGACAACAGGTCCGTTATCCTCGCTTTTTCCGTTTCTATCTCCAAGCTAACCTGTCCGCATGTACGGATGTTGGGCAAAGTAGTTTTCGTATAAGTGAGTGGGGCAGACACGACGGACTGCTCTATCGAATTCACTGAATACGTACGTGCCACGAATTCGCATTATGCCCAGGCTGTCACGTTAAAAACCGATTTATTTATTTTCGCGTGCTTACGCAATTTTACAGTTTTCCCTAGCGGCTAACCCATCATTTCCGGCGAGACTGAGAACGAGTGCAAAAGAGCGAACGCCTAGAAAGGACGTGAGGGAATTTGTCTACAAGTTTGCTATTTTTCACTTTCACGAATTTCAGAATTTCGTAGTCATTCGAGTATGAGAGCAGATCGAAAACGCAATTTTGATGGAAAACGTCGATATTTCGAAGAATAAGTTCAACTACAATCCGAAGACGTCACAACAATTATCCACTGCTGGATCAATTAGACAAAAATAAATGAGCTTAAGGCCTGCGATCAAATTAAGCATCGGNGTGCAAAAGAGCGAACGCCTAGAAAGGACGTGAGGGAATTTGTCTACAAGTTTGCTATTTTTCACTTTCACGAATTTCAGAATTTCGTAGTCATTCGAGTATGAGAGCAGATCGAAAACGCAATTTTGATGGAAAACGTCGATATTTCGAAGAATAAGTTCAACTACAATCCGAAGACGTCACAACAATTATCCACTGCTGGATCAATCAGACAAAAATAAATGAGCTTAAGGCCTGCGATCAAGTTAAGCATCGGCTCAAATGTACAATGGTAAATATAAAGCATGACGTGCAGAAAAGGCCTCGCTCTTATTTTTCCTCTTGACACGAATATCCTCGAAACATAAATGTTGCCTGAACAGTAATTTGGAACTCTGGTCCGCACGAGCAAGTCCGAGGTGTTCTAGTCTAGTGTTTGCTCTTTAACTCGCGTTTGGAGACTCTCTCGGTATATATTTAATTGTCCAACCTGCACTTGGTTTAACGTGGTTGAGGAAATAATGGGGAAAGTACCGAAAACACAAGCGCGGTGTCGAGGACTCGACGTGTGGTACAGAAACAACGACGAGTAGTCGACGTTGAGCATCGTTCGCTCGAGCAACACGAGGAATTAGACGGCATACGAAAATCCCTTTGCGGTCGTTCTCGTTCGTTGGCTCCAAGGAATTAAGTCCTCCGTGTACAGATGTCTCATGTGTGTAACACACGTTGCTCACTCTATACATTTACACAGGAAAGATATATATAGTTCGGTGATTTAGCCTGCCAGTTCAAACGATACAATTTTCACTTAGCCCAAGGAATTTACGAATCTAGAGCTTGTACGGAGGAACCCCTCAGCCCGCTGGACGCTTTGCTAACTAACTTGAACGGATAGAAACGTCTGGAAACTCGCAGCGCTACGACTTTCTCAGTCTTACTCTTTCCAGCCATAAAAGCTTCCCAGCATTGCTGACTATTATGAAATTTCTGTGTCTCGTATATTCTCGAACCCTGGCCTCGACTGAAAGAAAGGAAGTCAACCTGGCGGTGATACTGGGCGTGAAAATAAGTAATATCGAAGCTGGAATCCAAGCTCGAGAAATATATATTTCAGAATAGTTAGAGAAAGCAGAGGGAAAGGGAAAAGGGAACGCGATGGTATAGAGAAATAGAGAACTATGGAAATGACGACATTGAAGCCAAGAAACGACATTTCCTCAGACGTACACGAATATTAAACAAGTAACGTGGAGCTATTCACAGAAATCATCTCAGTTTCCACGACATATATTATAATGCGATTTCCGGTTCGCAGTGCAAATTCGAAAGACCATTTTCCGGAGCTTGTATTCAGCAGGTAGATTCGACCGGCCGGAAGGGAATACGAGCCCAAAAAGCGAGAGGGATCTTCCATTTGCGCCAAGCAATTACCAGCTTTGCTTACGACCACTTAAGTTTCGACTATATACGTATAAATTCGTATAATAATCGACCAACCTGGGCACTAAATTTCCTTTCGACGTCGAGTCCGTTCTACACACACCCCATTTTCTCTCTATTTATGGGATAACTTCTGGTCCCTTTCCTTCAGATGCCAGTAGAATTCAATCTCTATACAAGCCCCGAGGTCGGAGGATATTATGCTGTTACCTCAAGGTTCTCGTCATTCTGCGGATTCAATATCGATTAATCACAGTCAATTTCCGTGCTTCGAAGCCAGCTTCACAATTTTTCAATCCACCGATAGCCCCGCCAGTTCTGTAAAGACAGAAATTTCCAACTTCACACGCTTCCCAGCGAATTTCGATGATTTTTTCACTTTAATATGGTGAGATTTCGTCTCAATATGTTCAAGTTCTCCATTGTGTTGACGAATTGACGGAGACATTCCGAAGGCAGATTTATCCTACAGACCGAGTGCCCACAGCTAATTATGTGGGAAAAGATTTTNTTTTTCACTTTAATATGGTGAGATTTCGTCTCAATATGTTCAAGTTCTCCATCGTGTTGACGAATTGACGGAGAAGGCGAATCCAGGACCTACAACGCGGGGGAAATTGTTATTTATCGCCTCGAGGAAGGTTCACAGGTCCAGGAGATTATTTTCGCTATGTATGGACATTCCAACGGCAGAATTATCCTACAGCCCGAGTGCCCACTGCTAATTATGTGGGAAAAGATTTTAAACAATTATTTTGTTAGCAAAAAAAAAATAATGCGCGAAGAATTAGCGAGGAAGGCAGTCGATGTTGGGCATTAATGAAAACATAACCCTGTCACGGATGAGCAGTCTTCGATTGGGATGTTTCCACGGTTTTGACCGCGGTGATGTGGGAGGGATTGGAATAACGCCAATAGCCAACTCTTTCTCTCTGGCTTTATACATTTTTTCCCGCTCGTCCAAAACAACAATGCGAGGGGATGTTCTCGTATTTTGCGAGAATGGGAGAACCGCGGCGGGCAAAAACGTATTTAGGGGTTGCAGCGTGGAACCCTCAAACGAGGTTGGCTAGGTGTAGAGTTGCAAAACAGAAGCTGAGCGAAAGAGAAAGAGGGAACGTGCGTTAAACGTGATACTCGTTATTCGCGCGATAAATTCTCGTTTTAAACGGGCGAATCGCTGGCAAACAGGCGCGTTACCCGATTTTCGATCTCGTACCACTCGCCCGCGAGACAAAAAGTAAAGTCGCTCGTGCTCAAATTTTCACTGGCTCGCACATAATGATTAGATCATGTGCATAGACGTAAGCCAGGCTGTTTGGCAATAGTGGCTGCATAACTTCATTTCGTCTGCATATTAAAAAGGCGTATGCCACGAATCATGCATGAGAAGGTTCCATTTTTTTTTTATGCTGACGTTTATTTTCGCGTATGTGTCTACGTTACAGTTTATCTTTGAGGCATCCCAAGTCATTGTACACTGAAAACAAAATTTTGTAGTAAAAGATTGACATTTTATTCGATACGTTCGACTAAACAGTTTTTTGAATAATCCCAAAAATTTGCAATTTCAAAATAACGAAATACAATCATTCAAAATAACGAAAAATTTGATATTGTCCAAAAATATTTAGTTTAACGTGTTTAACGAAATATCGACGATTTCTAACAAAATTTCTATTCTAAAAATTCTATTTTTAACAAAACTTTTATTCTAATCCATCAAATACATTGGCTAATGACCAATTAAACTGAAATCTCTTCGTAAACACATGAACAAACTTTTAGTGACCATTTACAAAATCACACACTCTCATGTTGCAATTGATCGGGATAAAGTTCAAGCTTCTACGAACATTCGTCGACAACGTATGGCATTTATGGAGAACCGTATATAAAAATGTCTGGCCCAGAGGTCGCTGTTAATAAGTTACTAATGGCTTTCTCGTATTCGTGGGAACTCTGTATCCCTGTTGGCATGTGAGCAGGTGTATTAGTAGCAAAACAGACATAGTTCTATGGCTGGTTGTTTCGCTCGTTACGCAGCTTGCAACGGGAAACGGAAGGAAACCCCGGGCTCCGGTTGAATTTAGGTAGAAAGGAAGGGGGCGATTCCATGCGAATTCCTTTTGGAATACCCCAACTCGTACCTGGCAAATCCTTGAAAGCGGATGAAGGAATGTTTATATTAATTCTGGAATGCATTAATGATTCTATTACGACGAGTGCGGCGCGGGCTCTATTTCCAGAACGCAGAAACGGGGCTAAGGTTTACAACGTTACAATGCTCGTCTTTGAAAATACTGCGGATGACGTTTCGCGTAAGAACGTCACGAATTATTGCCGATACATGAAACTGATTATCCAAATCGAAAATGCTGGCAGAGAGCTCCGAGGGAGCCAAGAGCTCGTTGTTCTCCTTTTGGATAAATCTTGTTAATAAAATTAATGAAAAGCAATTGAAAACTGCGCTCATTGAACGATCGAGTCTCGAGTGGGTTGCATTGATTCTCATTTCATGCTCGTACAGCACTAATTTTCTCTTCGCAACTGTAGAGTTGAATGGCACGATTTAAATGGAATTGTGGAAGGATCGATATTGATAATGGCGGTTTCTAAAGACTGTGGGGTTGGTGATCGTTAATAAGAAATATCACAAAGAGATGCATGGACGTTAAAATAAAACGTGAATCGAGGTTACCTCGTTAGCGTTTCTTTTACGCCGTGGCGTGGCTAACGGAAAAACTCGGGAAAAGGTGCTCAAGACCATTCCGATTCAATATTACCGAGAGAGTGAGAAGGTTCGCAGTGGGTAAGGGCCGCATCGACGAGAAAGAAAGAAAAGAACAAAAGTCCAGAATCCGTACGAGCAAATGAACCAGAAACCCTTTCGGACTCTATCCACAGCCAACAGGAACGTTAAATCTCCTCAGTTTCTCTCATTTCTCCCCTTCCGTATTCGGTATTAGTCGCAATTACGGCGATTAAGCGTTGGCTCAACGAGCATAGGATTTTTTTTAGAACAAATTTTTTCTCCACATTTTTCTTTCACGTCTCCACGCATTCCGCGCTTATTTTACAAAGGTCACCCATTTCGTTTGTCGGTACACGCGGACGGCGAAAAAGCACGTTCGCTTTTCTATTGATTTTTCATTTGGTCGTTAAACGATTTATGGGAATATTAAAAATTAGAAGAATTATCGAATGAAAAGTTTCTGGCTGTGTGGATTTCACGTTTTAACGAGTCTTGGGACAATGACTCCAGAGCCACAATTTTATAGAGTTTCAGTTTATAGTCATATCACCCCTTAAAGTAAAATAACAGAAAATGAGACCCACTCGTTATTGTTTTATTTCATCGTCGATACCACGAGAAAACTTTCAGCAAAAATTCTCGTCTTATCGTGTTTTTTATCACTAGAAACGTACCTCCGCTTATTAGAGAATTTTTCACCATTTCTGTATTTTTATGGAGGTGCGATTTAGACCACAGAAAATGAAATAATTGTATGGGATAATAGAAACAATTATTTGGCCATTTTTTTATGAAAGTGAAACGATGAGGGTGAGTTGAATAAAAAAAAATCCTCGGGGAATGTTCTTTCGTACATTCCGCTGCTTAAAAACTGTGCGTTTCCGCAACATGGGAACCAGCGAGTAAAAAAAAAAAAAAAATGAGTACGTTTAGGTGCAAATGTTATCCCACCAACGGATTCACTTTTTTGTTGCGTTATCTGTACTTGCTCCATGCAGCCGCGAGCTTTAACCATTTCTGCGAGGAAACAAAATGCTGCTGCTGCTGCTGCAAGCTATACCGGTTCAACGATGCAAACGGACGAAAGCGACCGGAAATACATACACGCAACACTCCTAGTTGCACGGTATGCATTCGGCTTTCCTGCCTTCGCCGAGAACATTTGAAAATGAAAAGTTTTACAGAAATGTCTATGCGGCAAACTAAACTACGAATCACGTCCGAGGGATTTCACGTCAAATATTTATTGCAAAAACTTCGATTTTTCCCTTTTCGACAGCGGGCGCAATATTTATTCAGTATCATTAAAAATCTTCGCATCAATTTCGCTGACAATTTCTTTAGCAACTAAATATACGACGAAAATAACGAAAATTTTGAAATTATCAAAAAATATTTAGTTTATCGTATTCAACAAAATATCGACGATTGAAAAAAAAAATTATTCTCAGTTCTGGCAAATAATTCTAGATCCAGCGAGTCATTTGTCAACAGCATTTCACTTCTGCGTTTTTCAGAAGCTCAGAAGAGCAGAATCGTAGCAATACCATCAGAAATTGAGCCTGGAAAATGTCGAACGATCGACCGGTTGGTTTGGACGACGAGAGTGCAGCACGAAGAATTATCCGGTAAGTACGATTCCTATGCAAAAAATTTATTATTTGGTTATTCACGTAAATCGTTTTTTGCAAAAAAAATACGTAGAATGTTCTCTTTCGTTTGCGACGATTACGTTCAAATTTGGTCACCACAGTTGACTGCTCGATGACTGAGCAGCTCCAAGTTCCCTGATCGATCAAAACAATTAATAGCAATTTTGCACATTAGCCCAGTTTTTCGAAAATATCAATCTGCTTTGAATTTCACTCGTTCGTTGCAAAAATTCTCATTTTCATACTTGACTCGTAAGTTCCATTCGAGCTTCGACACTCGTTTAGAATTATGTTCGGTTCGTCAATCAGCGTGCGGCGACAAGCCACGAGAGTTCTTTACGGAGTTTCGCGGTATAGACACGGTCCGACTGGTTTAGCGTCTCATCAACATTTGCTTACGTAAAGCTCATGAGTTACGCACGAAATTGCAGATTTGTCATCACTTTTCTGCAACTCTGATTACTTCCCAGTGACGTTGCACGTTTGACTCGAATTATAACCCCAAAGCTATTTATTTTGGCCTGGAATGTCGCAATACGAAAGTTGCCGGTCCACAGAAATGTCGATGTTAGCTCGAATTTAATTTTGACGACTCGTGAGGAGGAAAAAACGCTCAAGAACTATTTGGCCTTGACCTGAATGAATGAGAGCAAAATGCTGGCTTGTTTGTACTACTTGAAACCGACATGAGACAGTATTTTTGAAAGACGACCAAATTTTGTTAAAAGTCGACGCAATCAAGACCCGAGAAGGATATTGAATTTGAGTAGATCCAACTTTTACGAACAAGTTTTTTTTTTTTACGATTCTTCGTGACGAAAAAACGTCGTTGGGTGAAAAAAAATAAAAATAAAGAGAACGTGAAGTGGAAAGGGATATTGGAAACACCACGGGGAATATATATGACGGATACGCGAATAGGATGAGATGCTTTGGAGAAATTTCGATCGTGACCCAGACGATTGAAGGAACGACGGAGTTTCGCAGCAGCAATCATCGTTAGACGCTAGGGAGGTTCGACCATCGTCAAGGTGAACGAGAGCGCCCTGGCAGAGGTTTTCGGAATCCAGCACGAGGGCGTTTGCGAGAGGATCCTCCGGTCGGGTTGACGCAATCGAGCAGAGAGACTCGATCGTATATACTTATAGTTTACTCACATATATGTATACTCGATAGAGCTCGGTGCTGATAGTTCAGCGGAGGCCCGCCAACAATCACGGCCGATTGAATCTCCCAAGCTGCGAGGAAAATAGCTACCGACCTCGAAGATGACTTCCTGATAAGCTAGCGCTTCATAGGACGTCTACTCCTCGGCTGCAAGTATCTGGGGAATTTTAACTCCTTCGATCCCTTGCCCAATATTTCTCAATCCCTTGGCACTGACCGATGTCTTTGATAGGCCACTTCGCCTCTATTTTCTGAATCACTGACGATACGCACGATAATTTGTTACTACCGGAACGCGAGTTTCTACTCGACGACAAAATAGCCAGAAGAAAAAATCTTCGCAAGCCCCGATTACATGTCGCCTTGCACGGCCGTCGATGATTAATTTTTCCAAATTTAATGTCAGAGATTTTAGAAATTTGTCAAATTGCAATGTGTTTTCAAATTTCAATCGATTAATAAACGTTTCACGGATTTTGAAATAATTTGACAGGGAACTTTAAATTTATTTTATCAAATGAGATTTAAAATGGAAAATCTATTTTTCTTGCATGTCCGAAAAATATATTTTCACACATCGAAATACCCAAATTTCGATATTTCTGCAAGCAATGCTATTCCTGACAAAAATAGTCGACGGATTGACGTACAATTACGTGATTACTGAAGGATTCGCTAAAAATAAGACTCGAACACAAAATTTGCAACAAGGTGTCGCAGCACTCGGGGACAGGAGCAAAAAGAAGCGGATCCATAATAATTCTACCATGAAACTTTCTGGTCAATGTTTTATAAATAATTTTTGCTTATGTGTACGAAAAGGTTAATTGCCAACTATACACGCTGGCAGCATGAGGCACGTCACCCCTTAAAAGCTTTTTGCTAAAAGATTAAACGGGAGCCTCTGCATGCGCGAAAGATTATTGCATTTTTAACGTCGCTGCTGTTTCGCGCATCTAGCCACTGTGGCCTTTCCATATACACTTTGGAGTAATCTGCCACTGTGTAAGTGCGAGCTATGTTTTTTACCTCCGTTCCTTCTTTTCCAACCTTTATACATATATACAGAGGAATGAAATCATGAACGAAATAAGCAGCTGGTCGAGACCGCTGAATATTCCTCGAGCTATGAGGTTACTCAAATAATGCAGATGGTTAGCACAGCAGCCCAACATTTTTCACTCTAAAGCATGGAGGAGCTATAAACCTTGCCATTTTTTCAAATTAATGGGCGTTATAAATATTTACATAACAATAGAAAATACGAAATCGCCGAATCACGAAAAATTCTTGAGCGTTCAAAATTCTGATGGAAACTCACGTCACCTACACGCAGATCATTGACGTCAATCACATGCCTGAGTCCCTTCACAGTTGCCCCTGGCAAAAAAGTCAAATGAATTTGTTCCCTTCCATTGAAGCTGTAAAATAATTTCGTAGCTAATCTTCTTCCGCATCATTCATGGACTAACTCAATTTTACAATCCGCCAGACATTCCGCGCTGGCTGCCACCTGAATTAGTGAAGATGCGTAATGCTTAACTGACCGCAGCATCCGGAAACGTAGTTTTACTCGTTGTACGCTTTCGCCACCAGAAGGAGCGAATAAAAATATATACACAACGCCGTCGGGTGTTAAGTGTTAAGTATACCGGTGCCTTCGCAGAGCTAGCTAACTTGATTATCCTATTTTCCACTGCCGACAGCCAACGCTGAACTCTCCAGGGCGCTCGCCGACTGAGCTCTGAGAAAATAGAGACCGAAGAGAGCATGAAATAGAAAGGAAGATAAAAGAGAATCAAAACAGGAAGATAAAATGTGGGTGCAAATACAACCTTGGTGCAACATGCAGCCAGGCACAAATTTCAAAAGGCTTTTTCCTCGAGACTTCTTTGTCGAGCATAAAATAAAACTTTTTCTTTATAGAATTCAACTGCAACTGAAACGTAATACAATTCACACGTGGCCTTTAAAACGTAACCTTATGAACGGTATATTTCGTTCCGTACGTGAGATCGATCGAGCGTGCTTTAAAAAAAATTACAAAATCGCTTTTTCGAATTTTTTAGTCACTATCGAAAGGCTGGCACGAATTTATTCAACAATATCTTGTAATTTTCGACGTTGACATAAAATAAACTGTTGTTAATATTTTTTTACCAATAATCTTGACGCTCCCGTGCCTCGAACCAATTTTTACAAGAATTTCCTCTTCGTGCCGTCGTTGTTGACTACAAGAAGTACTGGCGTGTACGATGGAGCCAAACGCCACCTATAAGCCACTAGTAGTCGGCTGCTTCATAATGGTTTAATAATTAGAAGTAAGAGGAAGTTGGTGAAGCAGGGACCAGGTGCAGTGAGAAATGGAAAGCATAGATACAAAGAAAGAGAGGTGGGGAGTGAGAGAGAATGTGTACGATGGTAATATGTAACTTTACTATAATTAGGAGTCTCGTGGATCTGTCGGTGGATGGAGACAAGCCAACTTGGTCCTTGCTGTAATTAATAGTGATACTTAGACGAGAGAGGGATGGAGTGGAGTTGCGACAAGACCAAAACTGGTACGGAGGGTAGATAGGGGTAGGTCTGTCGCTAAGCTCGTGCCAGGGGATCACGACACGACGAGCGTAACTTAGATCAAGTTATAATGGTGTCAGATATTCAACTAGCTGAGTGATAACTCCTTGGTCTCTTCGAGAAAGCAGCAAATGCGGTGCGGAGGGTCCGGAAGAGCCGAAGCAGACCTAGGGGCCTCGGGGACAGAAATTACACATACCGATATACTTATGTATCACCGATGAGACGTTCGAGGAGTTAACGTCTTGAACTATACATTCATTTTGACCCGAACCCGTTCTAAGGACGTGTTGGGACCCGATTAGATGAAAGTGAGGCACGCCAAAGAAGGCTGAGCATCAGAAATGGATCACCAGGGCAAGATCAGCTCTCGGGATATAATTCTTCAGTATGGCGAAGCAAGTTTTGCCATGATATTCTAGATGTTGCGAGGACCAGAAGTGACGGAAATCCTGAAGTAGAATCAACACCTTCATCCCCTTCATCCATTCCTGGAATTTGCCTCGAGTTATGAATTGCGATGGATTAATTAGCGGATACCACGTCGATCATAATGTCCCAGAGTAGCGATGAAGCTGATTTCAATCTCGCGCAGACGAACCTTGAAAATTCACTCGGTTGGCATTTGACGCTGAATAGACAGTAAATGTATACCTTGTAAAGCAGCGAGTAGACTTCTAGTAGGTGTATGTCAGCTCCACCTTGTGCAGCATCATGAAAGATCCGGGGGAGGTGTTTGATCCGTAATTATCTCAAAAGTTCTTGTAATGAATTGCAATAGATTCTCGTACGGTCTTTCATGGTTGCTCTAATGAAAAGATGCACGTGTTTCCATGCGGTGTACGAACATCAACCATCCAAACCTCTTGCATCCTATTTCTCATTCTGTTCGCGTGATACGCACATCACGGGGAAACATATTCACACGGTAGTCACGGAATTGAATCAAAGTTTGAAGCACGAGCCAGGCTGGAATCTGAAGTGCTTTACCATATTACAAGCTGCATTTGCATCATCTGGAGACAAAAATTGGTATCACTATTCGCAGCATCTAACCACGTGGTTCATTATATCATGTAGATTTCTCAATCGTTCCTCTCGAGTCTGGAGCACTTCGCAGAACTTTCCATCCTTCGTCGCTACTCCATTCAGTTTTGTTTATAAACTGTGCTTTATATTTCGCTGTATACTTCGTTAACAATGACTTCACCGATTTATTGTAAACCCGGATATGCAGCAAACTCCGCTGGAAAATTCGTACGTGCGTCTTCAAGATGATCTGGATTTCTGACATTATCGCGAACAAGGAGTTGTAGTAACTTCAGTCATGCTTTGCCATCCTCGCTCTCGTCTCTCCCTCCTCCCCTCCCCTTCACCTAAAGTTCTCTCACCTCAACGCCCACATCCTGCTATCGTTGTCTGGCGGTGGATGAGGTAGCTGAATAGTGTACGTACGCGTTCTTCGGAGTTTAGAATCTGCTGGTATCTTAGAAGAGACTCGCGGGTACCCAATGTTGTACGGTGGCTTACTTCTACTGACGGGGTGCAGGCGTAGATTACAGAAATGAAAAAAAGGTGGACGGGGCATAGATATATGAAAGTTAGAGTGCCTAACACTCTCTCTGAAACTTTGGGAACCCTTCTCAAAGCTTCAACGCTCATGCAGAGAACTCATGAATTTCAGAGTCGCACTAGTGTGCACCCTCGGCATGTGGTGTGCTTCCTTCGACGCAATCGTTAACCCATGCTTGTGGGGAACAGCATAACTCGTGCTGGAACTCGCGTTTGTAAGATGCACACCCCCGTTCTCTCTCGTCCTCTCAAACTCTTCATATGTATACCAGCGGTATGTGCAGATCCATCCTTACAATCTCCCGCAAACGACGCACCCTCCCCAACACGCATTCGCATGCTTTTCACAAATGGCAGATAAGACTTTACGAATCTTCGTTTCCGTACAAATAACTAGATACTTCGTGAGATGCTCTCAACTCTCTCCTCCTATTCTCTTTCAAGTTGTTATATTCCTTTGTTCAAGCAAAAGGATATTTGTCTTAACGTCTGTTCCTGACACTTCACTCTGTTCCTTGTCTTTTCTGTCTTTGAGATTTTTCTACTTCTCAGCGCTGCGAATAACCTTGGCGACGATTATAGCGTTTTTTAGGGAGCAAATTTGTCATAGTAATCGATAGACAAGTTTTCTGAATTGTAAAAAAAAAAAAATACGTTTCTAAAGTCAAATGGAAACCTGCACATCGATGCAGTCGGCGGACGTCACGATTTTTTTTGTATTCATTTACTTTTTTTTTTTTTGTATTCATGTATTCATTCAAGTATCGGAGCAGCAGAAACCGCAGTGAGTTTCCATGCCAGATAGCTGTAATATACGAGAGGAGCGAGAAGACGAATTCGGGTTGCGCGTTCAGCGAACGAATGCTCGGCCTGAATAAATTTTTAATGACAGAGTCGTCCTTTTGCCAGGCTCATTCCTCGAGTGTGGTTATGCTCCAGCCTTTCGTGCATGCTCGCAGATACGAGGCAGCATGAAACTGGAAAAAGGATCTCCGATATTTCGTCCTTCGCTTCTCCGAACCTCAGGATCCTCACGTTTCTCCCCGCGTTCGCGTTGTGAAGACAACATAAAATAAATACACATCAATGGGGCATACATCATCGGGCTGCTACTTTATGCCTACCCTTAAAATATATATATACTCGTGAATCCTCGGCATATATATGGAAACTTCAGACCAAGGTAGCGTTGCTGCCAGCATACAGAACATTGCAATTGGTTATCCTGCTGGCTGCTATCTTTGCTACTGTCTATATATATTCATTGTATACGTGTGTATAAAAATTCTAAGCCAAGTCTCACGCAACGTTCTCTGGAGAATTTGCAATTTTGTACCGACACCAAGAGCTGAACCACAGCCTCCTTTATCTCACTCTCTCTCCCTCCCTCTCACTCTCTTGACTTTCCGAACGTAAAAAAATCTACATGTATAAACTACATGCTGGAAAAATTGTATATTGTGTGTATACGTTACGAAGCGATGTGTATATAAGCACTTCGGTAGCAACTATGTAGAGGGCAGGATAGTTCGAGGAGATGAAATAAATCGAGTAAACCGGAGCGAGCTTTTGAAATTCAAAACATTTCACCTGGCCTTTCCGACAGGAAGCAAGATACTGAATCTATATGAAACAGTGTGGAGTAATGCAGAAGATTCGGGGATCGCGTTTTTGAGGATTATTCGAAATTTTTCAAAGTTCTTTTCTTCATGGCTATGCTCGCTCGATTTTGCCATCGGGTCATGTGACCTTCTCATTCCTATGGATAGATAAGTGATAAAAAAAAAAAATGGGTATTTCTACGATGACGTTTTATGCTCGCATGCGTTCACGCGGATTCCATCACGTCAGTCATTCCACAATTCTGCATTGCGACTTCGCTAGTATATTTCTAAAGAGCCTGACAGTTTTTATGTATCGCATTCATCACCGGCTGACGCTCCCTCGCGATTCGTAATGTTACGTCGCTCTTACAACCGATTACGCGCCGAACATGAACACCACTATGTTCACAAACTTGTATCCGCCTAGCTCGATCATTCATGCTCAGTACACCGTAACGAAATAATTATCGGAACTCTGAACGTATACTCTTTGGTCACGTTTTGCCACATACATCGGCTTTGACCAAGTCATTCGCTCGAAATCGCGCAACCATGAAAAAATCAATTCAGTTTGTGACTCGAAAGTCTACGAAACGGTCACCGCGTGACGACGTTTTCTGTCATTCAAGATTTTTTCTTTTCTTTTTTGTTCCGTTCGGTTATTTTGGTTGTGCCGTTTTGGCGTTGTACGTTCCTACGAAAAATGCCCGCAAATCTAAGTGTCAAAGTGTGGGCCCCGTCAGAGGGATACAAGGAACCGAAGAAAAATGGGATTTCGGCGTCTGCGTCATCGGGCGTGCTGGAAACAACGGCCGAAATTTTCATCCCTTTTCGCCCGAGTAATAAAAAAAAAGCAGTTACCCCGGATCACTGTCTGTCGAAAAACTGTACGGTTATTGTGCAGCCCGAGCATGGAAGGTATTTATAACGATTTTGTTTGGGTTTGGGAGGAGGCGATGAATATTGGAAAAAAATACGATTCTACGCTGTATCGTTTACGTTTTCCTCGCAAATTGAGTTCGATTCGATAGACAAAGTTGAAAATGAATCATTAACTCTCCAGTCTGGCTGCCCTTGCTCCAGGGACAACTATGCGGCTGGTTCGATCCGTTGAAAATACGAAAAAAAAAATGACGAGGTGAAAAAATGGTATCGTTGAGTACACGAGAAGTAAAATGTCATTGGAGGGATTGGGGAGATTGTTTTTCAATGCAGTTTAGTTATTCTCGGATGATGGTAGAGTGAGGAAAGGGTGAGTCGATGTCGGGAGGTAAAACTGCGTTTCGGCGTACAGCAGGAGCGAAAATGAAAGTCTGCGTACGCGAGGGCTGTTGTAATCTATTTGTATGGCTCAATTAAACATGAAGTTTGAGGCAGTGCATCACGATCGTAGCATTTGATCGATTTCGAGACAGTAACGTTTTGGCACGAGACACGTTGACAGGAAAAAAAATGGTCGCTCTCCTCGTCGATCAAGGGGAGCGTGCGAGTTTGTTAAGCTCACGTGGATTCCATTTATTCCGTGGTAGAAGGAGCTGCGGAAAATCGAAGTGAGAATAAGCGGGAGACAAAAGAGGCAAAGTCGTGAGTAGGTGAAGAAAAGAGGGAAAATCGTACAGGTGCGAGGAAGATGTGTTCGTGGCGACGAGACGAGTCGTTGGTATGGGAAAGCACCCGAGTAAGCACACGCCCGCGATCTTTATTCTCGGTTTTACGTGCGCGCCCAGCCTCTTTTTTTTCCTTTCTTACTTTTCTCTCAGGAGGAACGTGATTCGAGAGAGCACAAGAGAACTTTGGCGTATACGACAACGAGAAACGTACACCGCGGAGAAAAGAATAGCGAGAGCCAAACATAAGAGTATCCTCGTAGCTAGGCACCTTGTGAACTCGACAAACGACGCCGTCGACGATGTGGCAGCGTTCCCACGTACGCTGAGTAAGAGCTAGAGCCCTTTGCCACCGCGTAACATGAACAGGCCAAAGTAAAGGCCGTACTTCCTCCTCAATCGAGACGTACTTTCCCAGCTTGCTTTTCCCCCTTCACTCCCTTACTTTTTCCCGCCGCCGTTGGACGATGGCCGAGCGGATACCCTGCACGATAAATATTTAACGAAAACTCGGCGGAACACAACCGAGCTCTCGGCTTCCTTCATGCACGCTATCGAGAATCCAATATAGAGAATATCCACCACAACCGATGTCCATCGCTGTACCGAATGCTTCGCCATGCTCAGCAACTGTGACTTTTACTCTAACCAACATTTCCACCACATCTGGTACATCCAAGTCATTCCAGAATCGACTGCATGAGGTTGCCCTGCTAAACTTTTTGTCTAAATCCAGATCCTGAAGGGACCAAAGTGCACGAAAGATTTCTCCTTGCTATCGCGGCAGAGAAAACTCGTCGTATACGTTGTTACTTTTTGATTTCATTCGTTCGGGATTCTTTCATGAATCTTCGATGAATAAGACTGAAACAAAAAAAAACAGTAGCTTTCAAAGTTCCGAAATGACTTGCCACGACGCGATAGTTGAAAAAGTTCAGTTTCTCAGCTGCATATGAACGATTCGTCAAAGCATCCCCGGGCAATTTCATTTTCCTATGTATTCAGCCACATGCAGTGATTGACTTTCGATTTTTTACTGCCCATACACATATGGGAATATAACTGTAACGCCGGCGTTTAGAAAATGTTTCTCCGGAAGATGCTAGCGAGAGGCAGGATAACCACGAGCTTCCAAGTCTCTTACACTCGAGCAACCTGCGCAGTTGGTAGCTTTTGGAATTCCCCTTGTATTGCATATTTAATAATGACTACCCGATGGAGCTCGATCTACGAAACTTGTTCCTTTACATCCATCAAAACGTTGCTGGCGAGCTGGAATATGTTAGCAAACGTAACGAGCCGTTCGAGGCTTACATATTCCTTCTTGTTGACTCACTCGAAATGCATCCCCCATGCAACCATTCAATCCTGGTCAAAGTTTGGGCTTTGAGCCGAGACGCAGCTCAGCCTTGGCGCTATCACTCTGATAAAAAGATTCTGACATGCGTCTATGTACGTCGATATCTCGATGGCTTGAAATGTGCTTGCTCGATCTCCTTCTCGCTCTCATTATATTTATCTCGTGATTCGAGTTTGGAAGAAGCACGAGTTTTCTAGATCTTTTGATGCTCCGAGCCAGTTGGCTTGCACGCTTAAATTTATTGGCGTTTTGATGAAAGCATCCAGCGAGTTATTCCGCCCGCCTTGCTGAGAAACCGTCAGCCAAACCATCCTGCTACTTCCACTCCTCTTCCCACTCAGCCCAAAGGCCATAAATTTTGAAGAAAGCTTTCTCTCTTTGCGCCCTTTATACACCCTCCATACATCCACTATAGTTAGTCGAGAAGCTCCTCCCTCTACTAACCTATGTATGCTGCACGTACTTACGTACGTTCTACGTCTCACTGCCAGCGTGACTTTCGAGGAAATTGCTCTACGAACCGGAAAAACCGGTATCCTTTGTGGACCACAAGAGGAACGTATGGTTGAGATACATGCCCCCGGACCTCTTCCTATTATATTATATGAACGAGTCCAACGACATGGCGAATTTTGGAATAAAATCAATTTCCCATGCCGTCCCATTAAATTTCCATCCCCGATCAGAATGCAGTGTTCCACCATCTCCACCGCAGTATCTTGAATCGGAAAATTAAATATTTAAAGGTCATTTATTTAAGTTACTGCGCCTCGAGTCCCAAATGCGAAATTTCTGATCCGAGTGAAGCTTCAATTTTTAAGATCCTTCTTCAACGTGAGCTAAATCAATCGTTCGTAAAAAAAAAACTTTACGATGTATGAAGTGATCAAGAATCGTCTACTTGCAAGCTTATCAAACGTAAAACAGCTTAATTAGCCAATATTTATCAAGTTTCAATGAAGTAGTGCGCAGTGTACGAGTTTCAATCAAAATATACCTCGCGGAGTTTGCATAATTCGAATTCCTGTTTGCTGACAAGTTTACACGAACTATTCGCTCGCACGGGTTCCAGTCTTTATACTCTGCGATACTAATTCTCTACTCACCTGGAAAAATACTAATGAGCAGTAGTAGCCACGACGAGTAATTATCCACGAGTCTCGCAAGTGCATTTCGCCACCAGCGATGACTATAGTTGGCTGAGGTAATCGTTGATAATGAATGGTGAATTTTGTTACTTATAATCATCGATAATTCAGCTTTCTAGTACGAAAGCTATTTTTACGAAGATTTGTCGTTGATATTCTTGGGCGAAAAATTGGTCCCATTAAGTCTCCAAGAGATCAGCGCAAATCTGGGTTACGTTAAAAGTCTGAGAAATATTTTCTTGTTGCATTCAGGTAGAAGCTAGAAGTGATTAGAGGTCCGCATCAGACAGAGTTTCTGAGCCAGCCGTTTGTCCGGATTACAAAAGCTTCTTTTTCTGTCTCTGTTTTGCTCGGTTCTTCCGTAGCTTCCAGGACTGGACTGGTGGCTTGGTACGTTGATCAGCAACGCTATGGATTGCCTCGACCGTTGTTGCTGCTGCTGCACCATCTACATGGTGTGGATCAACTGAATACTTTATCGTAGAGCAGGCAGCACGCTATTTCGGTCGGTCGTTGTCGAACAAATTGCAAAAACGAGAAACGCGATCTCCTGGATAGGATATATAGTTGGTAGCCCAGGATACATTAGGGATTCAGCTCCGCGTTTGCCATGTTTGCGGAGAAAATACGATAAAGCCGCAACGCGGTTTGCCAAGCGCGAAGACTATGTGCACCCTTGTTGAATTTCAGACTCTCATTCCCGAGGGCAGCCACCTCTTTTTCTCTCATTTTTTTAAATTCCTCACTAGTTTCCTGAGAAAGTCCTTTTTCCCAAGTGAGCTTGTAGGTTTCAAGATCTCTTGGTCCTTTGACATCACGATCGACCGGACCCACGACCCATGGGGCTCCAACAACTGTAGAACAGGTGTGTGGCGATCGAACCTTCTCCGCTTTGGCTCCGCACACTATTCTATATATCGGGGTTGTTGCCTATCCCATGAGAGTAATTCCAGTCCACGAATTTATCGTTAAGGGTTTGCCCCACCATGCTGCAGGTCTTTCTCGCACCTACCCACGAGAGGCCTCGTGGCCGCCGCATATCGGCTTCCACTGCTCACCAGGCAAGGATCCGTTCATTCGACCAGCCTCCGTAGGTCCATCGCAAAGGAAAAGCGCTGATGATATAGCAAGCAAGAGGCTCCTTGGGTCCATTCTCCAACCCCTGAGCTCAGAAAACGTAGCCAACGATTTATTTTTATTCTTTGGTCTCTGAGGAGTACATACACATTACATTTCGCTCGTATCCTTATTCTGGTCCTCTTGAACGAATTTCTATGAGAACTGGGAATCGGCGATACAGCGTGCAGGTTTCAGAGCTTAATACGATGATGATTACGAATGCTATCATTTCAGGGAATAATCTGCTACAATTTAAAATAGAATTGAAAAGATCTGGCCACCGAATGATGTTCTAGGCTCGTTGTAACTCAACGAGACTCGAAGTACATTCACCAGCAATGCGCACCTGCGAATTTACTGCACGTACATTCCAGCGCTACCAAGAAATCCAGGTGTGTGTATTTCCTGACGATTGTGTGGGAAACGCGTACATTTCCTCATGGTTCGGGAACTCGCGGGATCGGTAACCCGGGGGACGCGAAGGGAGACAGTTTCCACAGCTATTCCAACCTGCGTTTCCTCCTTCCTACACCAAGAATTTAATATTAATACACAATTTCGCTCTATGTCTCGCCATGTCGTTCTATAACAACGTTTCGCCATGTTTACGTGTCCTTTCTAATTTATTATTCATTCGGACGCAGCTGGCAAGAAAACGATCAAGGCGGAGGGGCAAGGTGCTGGCTAGGTAGAGGCAACGGAGATTGAAGACAAGTGCCGATTACGTGGGCTACGTCTCTGCATACCGCTCATTGACCTGGTCTTATGAAACGGCTCTTGCATTACTGCTGAACGTTCCACAAATCTGACAATGACTCAACGACCACTCTGAAAGGTCAATCGAAAGAGTTAGTGGAAGCTCAACGCACGAATACCGCAGTGATCGCAAAGCAATGCGAATCAGTACTGCGGGGTGTCAAGAGTTTTTATATCTCGCGAAACAGAATGTTACGAAATTAGTTTCTACGAGAACTAGCGTTTGTTTTTTTTTTTTTTCCAATAAAACTGTGTGAATAATTCAGTGAGCTTTCGGCTTCTCAAGAATGGTCGAGGGAAGCCAGTGACGATGCCATTGGAAGCCAAAATAAATAGAATAAATTCACGGTTCTCAAGAGAAAGTTTTCGAGAACGGTCCTTAAATCAAGCGTTTGATAAAAATATAAATATATTTATATATATGCGGATATGTTAGTGTTTATAAGAAGATGAAAGATGCGACAGGCGTGGTGGTACGTATACGCATAAACATGGAAGCCATAACTAAGCGCAGAGAGCAGAAAGTTGAAATTCTGACGGCACAAACAGTGAGAAGGTGGTGTCTTTGAACTTTCGTATTACCATTTTGAGTGGTTCCTCGAGGTCTCTTTTACCTGGCCACGAGAGAAGGAGATTGAGAGAGAGAAAAGAGGGTGAAGAAAACGAGAAGGGAATAGGTAGGGCAATTGGGGTGAGGCGAAAGAGAGACAAGAATCCGGCAACCAAGTCGCACAGAGCTGAACGCAAAGTCCTGACCAACTTCACTCACGAAAAGCATATACACGTCGCCCACCATCTCGCACTGGAGTCAAGACAATCTCGGGTGCGACGAAACGTTGAATTAAAACTTGTCTCGGAAGAGCCGTTCTCCATTTGCATGGGTAAACCTAAAGTTTCCGCGTCTCTGGGCTCGTTTCCCTCTTTCCATAGATACACCCTTCGCAGGTGATACCGACATTTCTATAGATATATATTCGCCTATATTTACACCTATATAATGTTTCGCGCGACTGCGGTGCGCTTCTTATCGAGAACGATAAAACCGCGGACGGAAGTGGAAAGGTGCTATTCACCCTTCAATAGCTTTCTCGCTCGCGACTCTACTTAACGTCTACTCAATCCTAATCTGCATAACGAGTCTTCCCTTTGCTATATATCGCGTGCTATTGTTATACCGATAAAGATACTGATCCTGCGTATGGATATAGAGATGCTGCTGCCAATTCGAACCGTTATTTTAACGACAACCTCGCGCTTTAAATAAGCGTGGACTAAATGAAAAGTGAATCGTCCCATTAGCAGTAAATCTGCCAACTCCAAGCTGAGGATTCGGTAAAGAAAAATGCATTAGTATCATTGACCCTCGCGTGCAATCACTTTTTCATTTTTCAATCTTCATCAGCACCCTGAGGATCTCAAGGTTTTGGTCTTGGTCGTATTTCGAGAGTCGCGGAAGCGGCTGCTTAACGCCAAGGAAAGAAAAGCGTTACGCGTCACAGCGGCATGGCGACTTTGAATCGTTTTCATGGAGAAATGGGTTGAAGAAAAAAATCGCATATTAAAATACAATTTTCAACAATTTTTTATCTTTTCAAGGAGATTCTTGGTTGAGGATAATTCGTCGAGCTGATCCCGAGAAATCTGATATTCAAGATTTTAATCCGTCGTTTCAGGAACTTTGATGTTTCTTGGAGTTTTTCGGGAAGGACGTAAGCGGTGCGTGTCTGCGGTTGTAAACGTTACTGCCGTCTATAGATTTTCCAAGCATCTTATCCATCGGTAAATCGTTACACCCTGGTAGTGTCGAGAATCATGAAATCGCTTGATGTTGCACGAACCCTCTGAAAAGTATCAGGCAATATTTCTACAACAGCGCACATATGGAGACGTATTGAATTCATGAAATGCGATACCCAGTGAAAAAGGAGACGAGACTGTACTCAGCCCGGCGTTTCATAAGCCGGGACATTTATCAAACCCGCCTTGCCTTATCTCGCGTGATCCGTCACACGACGAGACAGCCTAAATATCGTCGTCTCACAGGTTTTTATAAAGAGTAGTCGCATGGAAAACTCTTTTCGTAGTTACGAACAAGATCATATATATTTAATGCCTCTATATATACATCATGAGTAAATCGCATTTGCATATAGTGTGTGACGAAAATTTCACTCTGGTTTCGTAGCTTCACTAAATTTCACGAGAAAATTTTTTTCGTCATTTTCCGGTCTCTCGTACCGATTTTGAGGAATCTGAAATTTTATAACAGATGATTGAGTACACTGTGAATAAAAAACGAACCCAATGTATATTCGGAATGGCTAGAACTTTTACGATCGTTCCTGCAAGCTTGTTTTTAGTTCTGCAGTGAATGTGTTCGATCACTGCGAGTCCATAAAATCAAAGACGTCTTTCCACTAGTCCTTCGAAACGGCGTGCCTCAAAAATAAGAGGATTGGCAAAGCCTTGGCGTCTGGGAATTTCGCATTCTTACCATCTTCGTGGTTTAAGACCGACTTCCAGGACCACCTGTATACCTTCGTAATTTTTATATATAGGAAAAGAAAAGCAGCGACCGAGACAGATACGAGTTGGGCCACGTTATACGACATTATAAAACACCTAGTACGTTCTCTCATAAGTCCGAAATAACGCTGGAAAACTCTGGAAGCGCTTTTCTCGTAACAATATATTTTCCACGCCCAGCAGAAATACATACACATGATGGCCTCTTTTTTGTGAAGAGTGTACTTGCTAACGTCTCACGTACACTCTTCGTGTACTCTGGTAGTCGCTCATGAGGACGTTTTGCGAGGATAAATCGAGGCAAAGTCAAATATTAATCAACTTCTCTAATTAGCAGCAACATTCCAGTGACTACTGCTCCGGTAACGTTCAGTGGCAGTTATTTTTGCAAGCTTCTCCAAAATCGATAGTTCCGTTTGTCTCATACGTCACTGGTGCCAAGTGCACGAGCAAATTCATTGATAAATATCGAATGATTTTCCCTGCTGCTTCCGACTCAGTTTCCAGAAAGACGAAAAAACGTTACTGCAGGTTTTAATGCTTCCACGAGGTATTGTGCACGTGTAGGTACGCAGTGGGTCAAAGCGCTATCGAGGATGCAAAGGAAAGTTCGTAGTTTTGCTCGCTTGGTTTGCCGGTATTAGATTCCCAGTGGAAGGATTTCTATCTTCCCTCCTCCGCGTCCGGAGTTTCGTATTACAAGCGCCTACGTCCGCAGCATCGTAGAGACCTCTTCACCGTCTCGGTAGCCGTGCGATGCCGGTGCTGCAGCAGCACTCCCAGAAGATGAGTTAAGGTCGAGATTCGAGAAGGCGAGGTGAGCACCAAATCAAAAACAGCTGGCGATAAAACCGAGAGACCGTACCCGTGAAACGAATGGCCTGATCTCGTGATTTAAGCAAGGCTCCTCGGATTAGTTGCTTCGGTGCGAAGCGCTTGCTCGGCTGGCCAGGAATATAAAAAGCGAACGAGGCACCGGAGGCCAGAAAAGATTGCGTGTCGAGAAATGTCATAAAAAAAGAGAAGAAAAAATGCAATTGCCCATTTCGCAGAAGTCTCCGTAGAGCAAAGCGATCGACCGATTTATCGGTTACTTTTCGACATAAAAACAAAGTGAAATAAAACGTATTGCGCGCGCTTAGTTACGCCAACTCGCAACATTTGTTTAACTTCCTTTCAATTATTGTCACTCAAGCTATGACAGACATCGTAGTTCCTCGACCGATTTTTACGACCGCCACTATTCCGCTATTACCTCTTTACTAGCTGCGCCCCCGCTTCTTCGTACTGCTGGCTTATTCAGTTTCATCCTTCTTTTCCTGCCCAAAAAGGGGCAAAGTTCGCAACGAAGGTTCGTAGGAAATATAGCAGCTGTCTCTATGAATTATCGCGAGCAGCGTATGCTCGACGTGTATTAAAATCCTTTTAACCGGCCATAAATAAAGCTCTAGGTTCGACCAGGTAATTCCCATGGGATATACATCTATATGGACTTGCTAACTTGAAGAGATTCTACGAGACCCTGTCACTTTGCGCATTTTACAAGCACGTACCATAGGAAATTGCAGGCTACGCTGAAGCGATGGGTTCTCCGATTCTCCATTCCCTCTTGACGTAATAGCTCGCCCACCAAATTTTGCCAACTGCATACGAGAGCCTCATATCCCACACGATTGTTAATAATTTTGAACCAGCGTTTCACGATCAATTAAAAAATCCCTAGCAGACCCAAGAGGTTACTCGATCGAGCTTTCTGTTTCAATACTCAACGTCAAGTTATACGTCGACGACTCTTGATCAAGTTTATTTGCAGTTGGTAAACTTCTAGTATGTTGGACTATTCGCTGATGATGAACGCTCGATCGTGCCCTACATCACAGTTCGATGATGGCGTAGATTTAGTTTGTAGATTATCACTCATCGGTAAGATAAGTTTCTTTCCCCGTAGTTATCATGATGGGGAAGCAACGGTGAGTAAAGTCACGTAGGCACATAAAAAGGGCGTGGGGGGATCAAGAGATGTCGACACCCATTTGATAACCGGTTCGACCTGGTAAAGGCTGTGCGCAAGACAATCTGCGCAGTACCATTGACCGGCCAGAAGTAGTCCGAGTGGCCCAACGGGAATCCTCGACAGCTTCGACGAAAGAGCTTAGTGACCAGTTCGTCGAGTGCTCCGTGTGCGTTGAATGTAGAAAAATTCGTTCTCGCCCCTCTTGCTCTCTCGTTGCGTCGATCCCCCTCTCCGATCCGAGCAAGACATTCACTCTTTGTCACATTGAAAAACCACCTGGTATCAACTGTCAGATTTTCATAATAATAACCATAATCGAGATATCGTTGTACTGCTCGAACCACATCGATCCGCGTTGTTACCGTGAGCGTTACTCATCGAGCCAGCTCCGTTTTATCCTCAACTGCGTTAAGCTGCAACTGTTCTTCGGTTCTACGGGTCTTCAGCGATCCACCAATTCGGCGCGAGTTTTCAGCCCGAAAAAAGCGAGGTAAGTTTTTTCCCATTACTCACCTTGCTCACGAGAGTTTTGGTGTACTATGTGGGCAGCAGAAAAGTGGGCAAAACAGGAGATTTTCGTGTGAGCGCGCTATAGAGACGAACCATTTTTTTTCTTCTTGTCTGCTTTCGATATATCTTCCGAAAGGCTACGTTATTCGTCATATTAATTTAAACTGATGAGGAGCTTCCAATGTGTTAATAATATCGCTATCGTTGTGCTGCTACCGTTGATAAAATAATATTTCGTGACAGCCATTGCTCGAGAATTGACAAGCAATAACGTCATGACAAATGCGTCGGATGTAACGTCGATAAAGACCTAAAATGGCATCCGTTCCCTGTGTCCTTGCTCCTGCGATGTTCGTTCAGTAATTTCAAATGATTTTCATAACGTCCAATAAAATTCATCTTTTTTTCGGTACAATTATAATGTCATTCGGAGTTATTTGGCTTTGAAAAACACTGACGAACCGACTGGCAAGAAAAAAAATCAATCGCCTCCACCGAGTCTACGTAATATCAATTGTACAAGAAAACTCGGTCTACATTTCGCGAATGGATAGCAGCTTCGGGTTAACCCCAATTCCGCTGGTTTACACGGAAAATCAATACACCAACACCCTACCCCTGAGAGTGTATGTACCAGACGCGACTCTTCTGTCTCTCTCTCTCTCTCTCTCTCTCTCTCTCTCTCTCTCTCTCTCTCTTCCTTCTTCGTGGAATTGTCGAGGATGTTTTGTATGCGATAAAGCAAGAAAGCAGCAGGAACTGCACGATTTCCCGCGTCCAAATGAATCGATAATCCTTTACGTGTTCCTCAGCGAACGATTCGGTTAAACTTATCCTTGCGAGCACACACGCGCGTTCATACCATTTGCAAACGTACACACGTCATAGAAACACTTCCTTATTTCTTGAATTCAAATCTCTCCGACCTTGACTTGGACGATGATCCAATTGTTGGCTAATCGCCGTTGAGCGAGGTCGGGCGAGTTATTCATTCCGCCTGTAGCATAATTCTCACGAGGGAAGAGATCAAGAGAGTGACAGAAGTCGTTTTTGTCTCGATCGTCAAAAAAAAAATGCCCCGACTTTTCCTCATCGTTATAAATAATCGAAAAATCGTCTTGATGTTTCTGCATCATTAAAAAAACACGAGAAAAAAATTATTCAACATATATTTTGCAATGATCTTTAACGGGGCGGTGGTGTATAGGGAAAAAAACAAAAAATCACACAGCGCGCACATGCAGTCGCGTGTATTGGGCGCTTCCATGGAAATCAATAAACGACGAACATCTGACTCGATTCCGTGTATACCCCCATCGACCAACAACTATATCGATTTTTCTTGCATGTGGGACGTATATGTATAGACTCAACGTATACTCGTGTCGCTATACGTACAAATATGGATATATTTTTTAATTATATGTGTGTATATGTCGGTGTGGACATAGCGTGTACCATTCGAGTCTGGGGAGTGTGTGCAGCGAACGTTTTCGATCGTTCTTTCATGAATTTTCATAAAAAAGTAATTTACTATTCGGGACGGTGGTCCACAAGCCCAAATGGCAAACGATGCGTGAAATTTAACCTTTTATAAAAGTGTCTGAACGATGGAAGACGCGCTGCAAATATTCTGGGACTTGATCGATTTCCAAAAATGCCAAATGCACAAATGCACAGCAATTGGCATGGCGCCAGCACGCATGATTATAATTCGTAGATGTTAATGCGACTCGGAATGTTTATATGTGTACGGCATGATCACGTTGCTTAACGACACGCAAAAATTGTTCGAGCTACATCGCATGATCTCACTTTCGTCTCATTGGCTGGATAAAAATCCATATGGATTTCATTTCGTTATGTAATACGCTTTTGGAATACACACGTTTGTGTAACGTGTGTATCGATCGATGGACATCAAATATTTAACCTTAACTTGGGTTTGCGATAAGTCGAGGACCTCTCAATGTTTTTAATTGTCATGGTGGTACGTTGATAATTATTTCATCTCGTGTATTCACGCTGCTGTGTGGAGCATTGACTGTGACGCGTCCAAGACGTTTTTCTTTTTAGTAAATCAACGTGGTAACGCCCTGGCAGGCTTCATTGTGAATTTATCAACGTGAGACAACGTCTCGTTTTAATTAACATTGCAAACTGCAATGCTCCATTCAAACATTCCGAAATGTTTGTTTTTTTAGCACAACCCATTTTACATTTTTTTTTCGAGATGTCAACTATCAGATAAGAAATCGCAGAAGGTTATAAGATAATGAGGAAAACAGCCAATGTTACGCGGTGGAGGAACGTACTGTAGCTCCGGAGATTCACTGTCTACACAGACCTTCTAGTGTTTTTCATTATTTTATTATTTCCATTTTTCCCGTTCGCTTGCGTTGTTGACGTACGAATTTGGCGATAAATTCGGCTTCTGGCACGCCTTCATCCACGAGCAGAAAGAAAGCAGTGGCAGCAGCAAGTCGTCGGCGCGTTCCTCGAGACATCGACCTCGAGGTCGTTGCTGACTGCCTAGGACGCTCGATCGTCACCGCAGTAGTAGCACCAGCAGCTACATCGAGAGCAGAAGTCATCGCGAACGAGACAAGATTTCTCATCGAGCACGTTCTTGATAAGAATTTTAACAAGAGCTGTCAACGAAACATTTCAAAGACGCAAGTTGGACAAATATCGAGGATCGTGAAGAGGTGACCGGAAGTTATCGCCATGCCGGCAGGTATTGGCGCTTCGTACAGGTCGCTAGGCGACCTGGGCGAAGACGTTTACAAAAGCACGACGATCGTCGATCAGACCCAGACAACGGGACAGAGCGTGCTCGAGAGTGTGAAAAAAGCTTTCAGTTTCGCATCCCCGAAGGTTGAATTGAGGAAGAAGGATCCATTGATCGAGGACAGACGCGAGAGCGTCTCGATAGTTTCCAGGTAGGTGTCCAAAGCTCAGATCATGCGGGAATTAACAAACAAACAAAAACAACAAATAGAAAACATCGTGGTGACGGGCTCTCTATAAGTTGATTAAAAAATTAAAATAAAAAAAACAAACACTAACGTGGGAATATACAGCAATGTAAACGTGGGGCCTTACTTCGAGCTTCCTTCGTCGTCGCAGCATCGGTCACGTCGACGCCTACCAACGACCTCGAAACCCTCTCACGACATATCTCCATCTTCCGTCCCAATTCCACGCACGTTTCTATCGACCATTGAAACATTGCTGCTTCCGACATTTCCACGCCCTTTCTTTTCATGCTAACCCTGTTGGTGGTGGTGGTTAGTGTCGATGGTGGTATTAATCTGTTTTGGGACAATAATTTGGTTCGCGTTGATCGTAGTCGTAATAGTACGCCCCCATTATCATTTTTCAATGGCTTTTCTAACCGCGTAAGAATTCGCCACAAGAAAAAGCAGAGTTTCGTAGAAATCGTCACAGTCAATAATATTGTCAGTATATTAGTTTGAAGCGAGAGAAAAAATTCATGACCGGAAGCTGAGGTCGGAACTATCGATCGACCTGGGTGAAATGGGTGCCAACGAGGTAAGCTGCACGTGACCCGATCTCGTTTTAAGCACGATTTTATATCGCTACGAGCTTGGCTTTTGTAAATTATTCGTATCATGCACGTAGCTACATGCATATATATATAAGTCAGCTGTAGCGATTCTTCAACTAACTCCGTCATTCGCATTCTCGTTACGTCATTGCGTGGGACGTGACGCACGCCGGAAGCTCGATCTTGCGACAGAACGACTTGTGCTTCCCGTTTTGTCCTCGTGGAAATCTCAGACGTTCTTAGTTTCGTTATGCTCGCAGCTAACCTCAAAATAACCGTCTGGGGATATCCAAATCAATAATCATTCGCGACGAACAAAAAATAACAATAAATCGAATTTATTGTTATTTTCGTACTTGGGACGTCAATTTTTCCTCAAACCGAGGCGCACAGGTCACAGCTTTGCACCAGCTTTTTCTATCGATGGAGCTTCTTTTGTTATAAATAATTACTGTGGCACTGGGATGGTTCGTAGTTCGATCAGCACTGGATATCGGCTAAATAGTTAACGAAGCCGCTAGGGCCAATCGTGTGATTATTTGCAGCCATTTTGTTTTAGGGACAGAAACAAGATGCCCACAGCCGCAACTGCCGAGGAATCTGCTCTACTGGGGTAAGTTTTTTCAAATGTCCAGTCTCGAGAGGATTAATATTGAATGAGACTCGCGGACGTTAAAGGACCGTGGAGTATCTACATTTTATTTTTTCCATTCAAACCCCTTAGCATTTACAGTTTGGAGTGTTTTTTTTTCTTGGATCTTTGCTAGAGAATGCGATCTCCATTGATGAAGAGTGGTTCTTTCGTAGTTGATACTTTAGTCATTATTTTAGACAAGTAAACTAGTTAGTTTTTTGGTCACATCCATCCACATGTCCAAATCAACGAAATCGTGCTATTTCGATCATTTTCATGACACTCGCATCGATTATCATTGAGGAAAGAAAAAGTTGATCGATTTCGCAAATTCTACGTTTCACGCGAGATTCGATTTTTCGATCACCACGTGATGCCAATTTTTTGGCTGGAACGAGTTGCATCTTAACTTTATTATTTCGTACTCCTCGACGGTCCTGCGTCGTCTATAGGGACAATATCGAAAAATTGCAAAACTCTGTGTAGGCTCTCGAGGAGCTCGATCAAAAACTCGACAACGAGGTCGATCATGTTTCGTGATACGTGACGCGCCTCATATCCCTCCAAGATCGAGGACACCGACCGAAACTAATAGGCTCATGCACACAACACCAACTTCCACCGCGTATATTTTCTTTTCATTGTCCCAAGTCTTAAGACGTTCGTTACATCGATCCTCGAGTCGCCAAGGACCGAAAGATATTTCACTCCGACTCTCGTTGAACTTCGAGCGCTCGTTCGTTGCCAAGAAAAAAAAAATAAAAAACAGGGGATCGTTCTCGGACGATTTTATCACGAGGGTCAGAGAATCCAGTCATCGTGATGAGAAATTAGAAAACATCATCAACTTGATTGGCTCCACTTGGCTGGGATCCCGCTCCCGAAAGATAGTCTTAGACTCTAAATGCCTCCAGCAACGACTGCTGCTTGCACGAAGGGTCAATGAGCATCTTCGTTTCTCCTCTATTGCATCATAGTCGTTTGCAGCCTCGATCCGAGCTCATTCATCACAGTCAACGCCTCTATATCGTTATATTAGAAATTTCGTATAATCACACGTGGTCATAACTTCCGGTGAAAATGTCAAGCACACAAAGTTTAAAAGATCTTGGTTAGGCTCGATCGAACTTTACATTTATGCTCCATGAGTGGGCGTAGCTTATCAAATCGACCCAATTTCAAAAACACGCTAACGTTCGGTTAGCCATAGATCGAACCGTAAATTCCAAAGTTTAATTAAACCAAAGATTTTTAATTAAGATTTCCAAATCACGTCTCGAGACTTTTCACGCTTTGGAGGGAAAAAAAAGCGTGGAAGCAACTCTATCCCTGGCACGGTGGACGCTGTGACTCGACGGTTTTACACAAATAACATAATCACTCTAATAAGCTCGCGGTATAGAGAAGCCGCGTGACTTGCTTTTCGTCGATTGAACACTTTCTTTTTGATCCTTGGCGTCAAGACGCTCTCGCGCGTCTCTCCATTTACTTACGGAATCTCGTTTCGAGCATTTTTTATCCTCGAACCTGAAGTTCAAGTTTCTGGAGAGATGGTGAATTTGCTTCTGGAGTTTACATTATTCATGTAAATTTGCTAGACGCCACCTTTTCTTTTTTTAATAGTACCGACTGAAATTTTCACGAATTTCGTAAAAATTCTATAAACGTGTCAAATNGAAAAAAAAGCGTGGAAGCAACTCTATCCCTGGCACGGTGGACGCTGTGACTCGACGGTTTTACACAAATAACATAATCACTCTAATAAGCTCGCGGTATAGAGAAGCCGCGTGACTTGCTTTTCGTCGATTGAACACTTTCTTTTTGATCCTTGGCGTCAAGACGCTCTCGCGCGTCTCTCCATTTACTTACGGAATCTCGTTTCGAGCATTTTTTATCCTCGAACCTGAAGTTCAAGTTTCTGGAGAGATGGTGAATTTGCTTCTGGAGTTTACATTATTCATGTAAATTTGCTAGACGCCACCTTTTCTTTTTTTTTTAATAGTACCGACTGAAATTTTCACGAATTTTGTAAAAATTCTATAAACGTGTCAAATGAAAAAAAAATATGGATTTTGAAGAAAATTGTCACAATTGTTTTGACGTTGTTCCAAAAAATACAACGCACATCCCGTCGGTTACCATGGCACGTGCGATACGACCTTCACAAACTTTAGCCAGGACTTGCCTCAAAGTGGCAAACTTAAAACGAGTTTAATCCGATCTTGGAAAAGGAGTTTTAACGTACTTCCCAGATCATGAATTATTCCTTGCAAGTGTTCCTTGCCGACGCAACTTTTTAATAAATATTATGCAAGCAGAAACGTTTCACCGAATGAAAGAGACTTTTTGTTGCTTTTGCTCATGCGCCTCTTGCGAATACTTCCATCGTCTGACGCGCACAGTCAAACGCTGGTCGTTGCGTAATTATCGGCTATTTGTTAATAGCAGACTGCGTAGTGTGTACCGTCATGGTGCTGCACACAAAATGCATAAGGACTTGCTTGATATTCTGCGGAATATCTGCATCGCTCAAACCTCCAATCGAACTTATGAGGAAAATTCTCAGGTTAATGTCATTAACACACCATGAGATGTCATTAAAATAAAATCCGATAGCCTGGAATTTGGACCTCAAAAATGTCGGTTGATTTGTCTCGTTCATTGACCTACCAAACAGTAATTAGAAAAATGGCGATTACGAAAAAGCACGAAATACTAATTCGGAGATAAATCGAGAATCAATTTTTTTGATAGAAAAAAATTTCAGCCATTCCCGAAAGTTTGTGAGAAAAAAGTTTCGTCCGATTTTATGATTCGCAATTTTTCGATTTTTATTCTCTCCCTGTGGTAGATATCGGTTCGTATCAAAACATTTTTCATGCCGAAATTATACAAAGGAGCAGTGTGTCCTTCGTTCTGTTCCAGTTTTCGAACATACTCAATCGATGTCTAGAGCATACTTCCGGTGTTCCAGCAAAGAGTAATTAACGCTCAGATTAAGTGTAATTAGCAGTCATTAAGCCTGCGAGGGAACAAGGCTCGTCATTGTTGCCTAACGTGAGTACATAATGTACGCAGACAAATGAATTACAAAACTACACACCGACGAACTCCAGGTTGTCATTCGCAGGCGCTAAATCAGAAAGTGTGATGCTCGCGTCGGCACATAAAATGGGTTACTTCATCGAATTCGTTCCGAGACGACTCTGGAGCAAATAACTTGTGAATTTGGTGAATAGTTTCGTCCAACAATTCAATAATGACCTCAGACCACAGAAGTTTGAATTAAAAAATGAAAAAAAACTCTGGGAGCTATAGGAATGTTTCAGCTCGAGTTTGAAACAAATTTGTCGATGACCTAGATCGATAATTCTTCGAACGAAGCAACGTTTCGGTTCCATCCATCGAATCGTTTTTCTTACCATCCAAAAAGTGTCATTGTTCCCTTAACTATCGACATTTCCGTCCGAGGGAGTTGCACATTCTCAGAAAGGGACACATCGATGCCCATGCTTGACTTTCGCCTGCTGATTGACTCGCAACTTCCTCAATAGCAAAGCAGCTCCCCTTGAGTTGTTACGATCGCAACGCAGTATTTTGTTGAATTTTTATTAAAACTCTGGCATATTTATGACGTCTCCAAATAAAAATCGATTTCTGCAGCGAATGGCACCGACAGATAAATCGCAAAAGGACAACCAAAAGATACCTGCGGTCTTGCCAGAATAATCATTTCTCACAGCAACCGCACACACCCTTTCTTTGCCACCTCAGCCACAAATCTATCGGAGCCACACACAACGAGAAATTTCCTGCTCGATAAATTTCCGGTTCGCTAAAGTCCATTCGTCTTCTGATACATCGCACCACTTCAATGCATTTTCTCATTTATACGGAACCATAAAAACTACGGAGTTTCACATTTTTTCATCAACATTGATCGTATCGTTTAATCGAAAGTTTGGAAGATTAGATCGATGCTTCGAGGACTGGGTTTATTTCAAGCGTGTCTCGTTTTTGTCGAGCCCTCGGTTCGATATGAATTTTTTATAGTGAAAACTCTCGTGTGCAACAGACGTAGGCTGACGCACCGGAAGGTTGCATCCGCCCGTACGAAGAGCTGGTGGAACGAACGTACTCGCCCATCCTCGATGGTCAAGGTAATCATTGTGACATCTGAATGGCATCGATTTATTTGGAGAAAGCTGAATTGGAGCATCATGGAAAAGCTTTTTTCTTTTTATACCTCAAATGTGACTTGGGCATGATGATTGTTATTTTCAGAATTAATTAATATTCATACATTTACGTGCTTGCATATTGCCAAACTCATAATTCATCAAGTACGAAAATTACAACTTTTGGCGGTCGTACAAATTTGTAGAAAATTTACAAAGGCAAACTGATCTTTCAAAATAGACGAGCAACCAAACTTCAGGATAGTGATGGACCGTGAAATAAAAAACATGAGAATACGAGTGTTTCTGCCTGAGCTCTGAGGAAATCGTGTTTTCGAGCTCATTCGAGCAACGAGCAATATTAAAAAAGACGACGAACGAGTAGCGGAATTCCAGAAAGGCCAGTAAATCGAGAATTTTGAAGATTGCCATCAATCTGAAGAATCGGCATGAATGGCACGGCTCATTTTGTCAGCTAGTGCCTTAATGACCAAAATTATTATCCATGATTTACGAGCCTCGCTTATTTTCAACATAAAACTGATTCCGTCCATTCGGTGGTCAGTTTACCTTGCGAACAAGTCATTTAAGCCTGAGCACAAAAGGGGCAGACGAGAAAGGAACGTATTTATAGAGTTGATCGATTCAAACCCAACCATAGAGAGTATGGCTGCGACTTTTCGTTTCAACTTTTTTAAATCAAATTCTAGAAAAAGCTTTCTCGTGGAATATCTTCACTCGAATAATCGCAGTCCTCGTTCTATTTTAATGAATTTCTACTTCCATGAAAGAACCCCTTCGCGTTTATATTCGATCGAGTTCTCAGAACTTTCAGAATGTAATTCACGGAGCAAGCCCCCGGGATTCATAATCGATCGATAAAAAGTCAAGCCGCAGCCTCGCAAGATATCGTGTGTCAAAGGGAGCAAGTGTCGAGTTTCTCTTGACAGTCGTATCGTTCTTTCTCCCTCTTTCATATTCAGCTTTCCTCTCTGTTCTCTGATACGATCACAATGAGGTTGAACATGCTAGAGTTTTGCTTGTTTGTCCGCGGTCGAGCTACGATTTTTATACCACGAATGAGCAACCCACATCGTATTTCCCTTTTTTTCCACAGCCTGTAATATCATTTTTCCAAGATCTGCTTATAAACCGAACGACGCAGTTCTATACATAGATCGTGAGAAGATATTCATCTCCGGTACGTCGCGTCGTCGAGAAAAATCAAAGCGTTATCAAAATAAAACCATTTTTTTTTCGTGCCATGGACTTTTTTCAGCAAGAAATTGTCATGCACGCGATATAAGTGAAAAAAAAAGTGTAACGTGGCCCAGTAACTCTGCAAGCTTTATAATCGTTGGAGTCAAAAGATGGAGAACGAAAGAAAGAAATAACGGGACAAAGCTCTTTCATTAGTCTCTGTTGGCTCGTCCAAGGAGGATTTTAGCCTCAATATGCAAATTCAAAGCGCATAATCCGTAAGCCGAGACAGTTCCTCTCGTCTCGCTGGTTGATCCACTTTAAACAGCCCTTTTGTTCTGCGAGAAATCTGCCATTCCCAGCTGAGCTTAATTCACCAACATTAAGGGTTTATATCCGAAATCCTTGAATCTCCAGCCTAGCCTGTTATTGTTGTTATTTCGAGTGCTCGATGTTTTATTTCAATCAGGAAAAATATTTCAACAAATCGTGCCAGACCGAATTTTTCCTCCCGAAATGTTTATGTCTTCCGAGTCAGTTTTCTTTTATGAATTTTTCCATTTTCGATTGTATTCGTTACGCTTTTCATCGCGTTCGAATGCCATAACGACAGGGCGCCGGAAATGAGGGAAGGAGTCGTCATACGAAGAACTCGCGACTGTCGCAGGGCGAGGTCTCCGATGTGCTTGGAAATTTAATGAAGTTCGATCGAACGACGTAAATATCCAAATAATACGGGAAACTTGGCCCTTTCCAACCGTTTCTTTACAACGGCTGATTGTTGCTTACAAAAGCATAGAAACCTGCAGCGAATAATTAACTTTCCAAGTCTATAGCGTTTGAAATGTCGATACGTGATCGATTATCGATACACTTCGTATTCTCTAGTTCGTGAATTTCATTCAAGTTCCATTTCAGGATAAATAGTAACTTTGGGGAGTGAGGATACAGAGGAGAAGAAAAAATTCGAGTCGAGGAAGGAATCTCGTGATATCGCGAAACGGTCGGAAGGTTACAGTAATTTTTTTTCGGTCAGGGTCGATCGGAAGCAGCGGCACAATTATTGGAATATTTAGCAACAACCCTGCGGCGACTCCAACGAGCGGGACAACGAAAAAAGCACAGCAAGGAATTGCCGGTTTAGGAAATGTGCGAAAAAGCATTGGGTTACGGAATTTTATGCTCCCGAATTATTCGCTCGAGGACTATCTATTCGTTATTTCTAAAAAGCGTCGCAATTCTGTTTGCACGTTCCTCCAGAGCTGAGTATTTTAAGGCGCCAAACGCTGCGAATACATGGGAGCGTCGGTAACCTACTTGAGGTTGAACATCTTATCCAATTATCTCATTAGTTTTATAATACGATACATAAAAGGCATTCCACGCCATTTCGCCTGGCTCGTGGCCCCGAGAATTTTCCATTTTCCGCGCGCTCCCAAAGGTGACGAATTCCAAAACTCACCGAAGTATTTTGCCACTAAATTTTGAGGAAGTATTCAGAACACCGTTGTGTATTTCCGTGCAAAATATCCGAAGAATTCCTCAATGGATTCCTCGACATGTCAGAACCTTTGGAAGGAAAATGGCTGCTAAAAAAATGGCCACAGCCTAGAATTCCTAATACGAACTGAAAGTAACGACATAAATTCTTTTCTTTGTAACTTTGAAACTTGTCTCAATAATCGAACACGATCGATTTCCAAAAAAATAATCACGGAGAAGCGAGGTGATAAGCTTCGCTCCTGTTTACGTCAGATAGAGATAAACGACGACGCGTTTGAGAAGGTGGATGTATTCGAAAAGTACCGGACACAACCGGTTCACTTTATCGCGTTTGGGATATTTTTAAGGAACATTATGGGAACGATGAGAACCATGACAATTGGTCACGTATTTCCTTGTCATTTCAATCGCAAACTGTAATGACGAAGAAAGATTTAAAAACAAAGTGTTAATCTTGGTAAAAGCGAGTATGGATCGAAATGGATTCGTGGGGGGCCGTTCCACGATGATATGAATGCGAATTGTAGGACGTGCATCGATTGTGGAGCGCAGACGTCTCGGCGCCGTTGCGAGAGACTCTTTTAGCGTTTTCTACAATTGCTTTTATCTTTGTACTTGTCCAAGACAGGCGCTGATCGACTTAGCAAGATCCAAATCTACTTATCGTCGGTAAAGCTTGTTATTTCACTCAAGAAATTCCTAAGAAACCAGGAATTCCGTTCCACACGTTTCCCTGCTCAGACTGCCAACAAGTTTTCCACTTCGCATACACGAAATGGTCTCTTTCGAGAAAATCAATAGGGCGACGAAATCTCAGAGTCAGCCATGTTTGCGGAACACGGAGTAGAATCCAAATTTAATTATTCCCAGAGAGAAAGAGCTTGGAAGACCTTTTCGTGACATTTCCTTTGCGTTGTCAAATGCCAAAGAGTTATGAAAAGGTGTCACGGGCATGTAAGACTCGTTGTTGATAGAAAAACAGTTTTTTTTTCTTCAAATGGTTTTTTTAACAAATTTGAATCGATCACGGTTCGGATAAACACGAGCCCAGAGAAAAGCTCCGATTTCACAATCTACGGACCTCTATTTTCTCCCACAAAAGAAAAAAATACCCACTGAGCATCCGCGCGCTCGCGTCACTTGCCACTCACGTGCGTTGAGGACAACTGACGTTTCCGAGAATAAATAAATTGGGTCAATGCGTAAAATCCTTTAACGAAATAGAACGTGAAGAGTAAATTTTCAAAAGGATCACTCAGCTCGATCAATTAACTGACAATCGCTTCATAATGGGAGAGAGGATTATGGAGTGTAATATCAAATGTTTACAATGTCACGGAAGATTCAATTTAAATGAATAACACAATAGCTGTCGACTCCCCCGTGAGAATAAATAAAATCTACTGAGTTTTTTTTTTTAGGTGCATGAAACCACGAGAGATCCATGTCACGTTTGTTCGATGTTTTGTTCTGTGAAGGGACGTACTTGCGGTTGATCGAGAAACCAACTTCATGAATATTTTTATCTCCCGATTGTACCAGGGGACGAGAAAATATTTATGGAACGTCCCACTTCTCGTAATTCCCTAAGCCAATGATCAGCTAAGCTCAAGATTTAATCAAAACCTCCGTTAACCAATTTGCCATAAAATCTAAAGCCATGGTCGACAGTTTTTCCCTCAGCAGGAAGTTAAAACCATCGATTATTTAAATTCTGATTACGATGGCATGCAAATGACACTTGCAGTATTTTTGCATCGTAACACATGCATTCTGCTGACAAGCAGTAACTTTACTTTTCTTAGTTAGGGCGTGGCCTACAGATCGATACCGCGAAAAATGTTCGCTGCCATGTCGTCTATACATTTTCTTGTATTACGCGAAGTGATTGCTCTTCTTTCAGCATATACGTGGATTTTTATTTTTCTACATTCTCGTTAAGGTAGCACCGTTGACAAAGTTGTCCTCTAGTTTCGGAGACACGGCGTTCGGAAATTCAAACTCCTAGTATTCAATGTGGAAAAAGTTATTATTTCTGAACTGCTGGTGCGCGAGCTCCACGAAAGTTCTTATGGGCGTGTCATTGAGGTTAAAAAAGTATTACCGTTTCGATCTCCATGGAAGAATCGATCTTGCAGGCTGGCAGTGAGGTTGCCTTATGGATGAACGTGCAATTTTCAGGGTTTTGTTGGAGCCTCGGTGATTACAAGTAAGAATTGGAGGCGAGCCAATGTTTGAATAATATTCTTGCATTTAAGTGTTGCCACGCACGTTCGTACCCACTTTTCGAACACATTTCTCACGTTGTTTCTTTTCCTGTGATCACGCGATATCATCTTCGATGTGAGATGAAGCTTTTGTGAGGCGTTACCCAAAATAAGCGAAATAAGAAACGAACGTTATTCGGCTGCGTTTCGAAAGAGGTTTTTTTCTCAGGATCGCGTGATTTTTAATCATGAGAATGAATTTTCGACTCAATTTCAACAAATTCCATTCCGTTCGTACCGCCCCGTCTCTATTCCACATTGTCCGTTGAATTTTACGCTCCACGAGTGTCGTAAAACGGTCTTGCGGGAATTTTACTCTGCGGGAAAATATATACGTATTCATTTCCGAAAAACATCAAGCTCAGGAAACTGTCGAAGCCATTCAGACACGCTATACCACTCCGATATGACCCGATAAGCGCAATGACCTTCTCTACCTTCTGAATTAACGTGCTGCGAAGTGGGTTGTGAATTGCGTGTCCCATATAAATGGCAAACAATAACGACGCTTTAACAACGTCGTAGCTATACGACGAATTTGTCATTGTCAACAAGTTTTCAAAAAAACTAAAAAAAAAGAAACGTCACTGAGATTAATTTAAAAAAAAACATAAAGGCTGCACAACATTTTCTCCCTGAAAGTGGTGTCCCTGGAAAAAAGTTCACAGAAATACGTTTTAAGAGAATGAAGAAATGTGAATATTGATCGAGCCTCGTGGTAGAAGCTCGTGCTCTTCCAGCACGACCATGAAAAACGTCCGCAAGAATTTTTCCATTTTTAAAATTGGTGAAAAATCTTAAAAACTCGATAACTAGTGACGGGGAAGCTTAACATTTAGTTGTCAATTGTCTAGCACGTGAACCCTTCACGCGTATTTTAAAGAGCGCCTGACGAGTGGGTGCTTAACAACAGGAAAGTTGACGTTTGTATCGCCCACTGAATACTACATGTTGTGCAGCAACCTCGTGAAGTTTGCGCTCTCTGTTGCACCCTTTCGTACATACTCGAGAGTGCATTTTACCGGAGACAACGAGGTCGACTTTTGCCCTCTGGCAGACACACACACACCACCACGTTTACTTGCTTTCATTCGATTCTCCATTTGCTCAGTGGGAGTGAGTACGTGTATATGAATAGCCACTGGTGTACAGTGACAAAATTTTGAGGAGCTCGATTGTGTGCATGTGCCTCGGTCACGCATTCCGTCATCGAGGAATTTTTTTCCCAGTTGAGCTTGAAACAAGGTTTTCAAAAGCGTCAACTGCTTCAATATTCGAGAAAATTCCAATTCGCGTGTAAAAACTGAGAGGAAAAAAACAAAGGTGAGGGAAACTCGGTCGTTAATTAAACGCCGTGATAGCGCATGTGGACTGTGGAGTGGATGGGGGACAGGGAATTGACTCTATGACTATCGATTTTCGCCAACCGCGATATTCACTTAATTCATTCTTACGTTTTTTTTTCTAAAATACTCCATTTACTACATTATCCTGGTATTCACAAAGCACCTTTATTTTTGGACAACCGACCGTGGGTCTATTTCGGTGTCAATTTTTTTAAACGCGCTTTGTCCGATCAGGACGATTATACGCGAAGATCTCTATTTTCGTAACATCCATCAACGTCTTATCGATCGTTCTGCGCTGGTCGGGAAAAAAGCCTCCTTCCTAATTTGGTTTCGCAAAAGGAGGCGTGCTCTTCGGACGATTTTCAGGCAATTTCGCTTCTGTTACGAAAATAGAGGTCTTTGTAAAGTAAGATGTTACGTCGGTCGGAAAATATTCTGGAGAAAGCTCGAAGGTGACCCGAATCGTATATATTCTGGACTACATTTGTTCATTTCTATGAATTTGTTTATCGAGACAATACCGCGAAATTTAATTAGAAAGAAATATATTTCCTGCTAATTTATTGTTCGTTTTTGCGTTACACAGCACGATGCCTTCAGACAGTATGGACGATATCGAGCTGAAGAATATTCAGCTACAATTTCCAGCACTGAGATATCTCACGAGAGACGACGGCTCCGTAAGGGAGGAAAGGGTGGAAACCGATAAGGGCAGTTTGCTTGTAGCTGTTCAAGGAAATCGCGCGAAACCTGCTATTCTCACTTATCACGATCTAGGCCTTAACTGTGAGTACACTTGCAATTTTAAATCGATTCTGCAGCATCCTTTTAATAGAGGAAATGTTCAACGTTATTGAGTTCTCAAATGAAATAAATAAAAATCCATTTGCTTTCCAGACATTTCAAGCTTCCAGGCGTTCTTCAATTACATCGACATGCGCGTCTTGCTCGAAAACTTTTGCGTCTATCACGTGAATGCACCTGGACAAGAGGAAGGAGCTCCAATGCTACCCGAAGAGTGAGTCATTCATTTTTTCCAACCAGCATTTCATGTTTCCAATAATTCTCATTGAGGAGTCGTTGCTTTGCTGTGCCACATTTCCGATGGTATTTTTTTTCTGATTTTCTATAATTCATCATTCCGAAAATTTAGTTTCAAGGTTGAAACAATAAAAATAGAAAAAAATTGAGGCTTCGATGACCCGTAATATAAAAGTTAACGCGTGTTGATCGTCACAGAATATTTAGACCTTTCCAAATGGACAGTTAATAAACTCGAACCGCATTGCAGATTTGCATGTTTATCCGTATTCGTCACAGTGCGCTTTTGGGTCAAAGAGATCGATGAAGAGAATTCGAAGGAGGGGAAAAAAGCTATAGATTTAAAAATTTGTATTTACATGAAAATTCATGTTTTAATATTTACGATTTGTGGAGAAAAGGAAAACATTGATAAATCATAATTATGATCGTTCTTAGTTACATCTATCCGACGATGGACGAGTTGGCGGAACAATTGCTTTTCGTTCTCGGACACTTTGGTCTCAAATCGGTTATTGGCTTCGGCGTGGGCGCCGGTGCCAACATCCTGGCGCGCTTTGCGCTCGCTCATTCGGAAAAAATGAATGCGTTGTGCTTGATTAACTGCGTCTCGACGCAAGCAGGATGGATCGAGTGGGGCTATCAAAAGTTGAATGTCCGTCACCTGAGATCACAAGGCATGACCCAGGGTGTTCTAGACTACTTGATGTGGCATCACTTCGGCAGGGTAAACAAATTGATGAAATACGCTCGAACCTCTGTTTTCGTAAAAGTGAAGCTTCTGGCTTGGCATCGCGCTTGTGAATATGAAACGTCGCGTATTTTTTGTCGTTCTGTCTGTGTGGATCTGTTTACCGCAAAGTACAGGGAATTGCGTTAACAGAGGTTGCGAAAATGGAGGTTCGAGTGCGCCATTTTTACTATGTTCAATATTTGCGAATAAGCCAGCACCGCGAGTGCAGTGGAGAGACGCACGAATAACATTTTCATTCGCCACCTAAAAATGCATGAGAAAAAAAAACGATCGTGTCAACTTGCAGGGAACTTTGGAAAGGAATCACGATCTCGTACAGGTCTACACCAATTACTTCGAACGTCGCGTGAATCCTACAAACCTCGCTCTCTTCATCGACAGCTACGTGCATCGCACAGATCTCAATATCGTTAGGGAATTGGATCCCACACGCAAGAAGGACGGATCAACTCTTGGCGTTCCCGTCATCAACATCACTGGATCCTTGAGCCCTCACGTCGATGATACTGTCACTCTCAATGGACGTCTCGATCCGACCAATAGCTCTTGGATGAAGGTAACATTTTTATTGCCCATTCAAAAATTTCATACCTTCGTTTAATTGTAGTGAAATCGAAACGCCAACCCCAATCTACAGATTTTGTTATTTAAGCTAATCAGCTTTTTGGATGAAAAGTTATATGGAAAAACGTGTTTTTTTGAAAAAATTGTGAAAATTGACTGTTGCTGTTGCATTGAAAACAAAAATTTGTTGAAAAAGATCGATATTTCGTTCGATACGTTCGACAAAACGTTTTTTTGCGAAAAATCCCGAAAATTATGTCATTGCAGCAAGAAATCTTGTAGAAAGTCTCTACAGAAGCGAATTTTGCTCGTCTCGATCGTAAATTTCACTGACAATTCCCTCACGAACCAAATGTTCTGCCAAATTAACGAAAAATTAAAAAATTATCATAAAATACTTAGTTTACCGTGTTTAACGAAATATCTGCGATTTCGAAGAAAATTTCATTTCCCACGTCGTTCAGTTGGTTGAAAAGTTGTATTTGAATAAATTTCGGTTGTTTTTGTTTGTATTTGTTTATCAGATATCGGATTGCGGTATGGTATTGGAAGAACAGCCTGGAAAAGTGAGCGAAGCATTCCGACTCTTTCTTCAAGGTGAAGGATATGGTAAGTGAGCGTCGTCGCAATCCCACTCATACGATATCACTCGATATCACTCGATGATAATTCAATCACCGCCAAAAAATTGAGTCAAGAAAAAAAGTGAATTAAATGAGATTCGAGTTATAGAAAGAGAAAAGAAAAATATTTAATCGAATTAAATAAGAAAAAGGAAACAATAATAGAACGCACGCCTTACGGTGGCTTGAATATTTTTGCGGGAAATGTGCTGCGTGTCTGTCTGAACGAAAAATCCTTAAAACAAAAGTTAAATGCAACAAAGAATTGTAACGTTTGACCATCTGGACGATACAAATTTCTCTGATTTTCGCAAACAGCCACGTAGCATTCCGCGCGTGATAAATTTTAAAAGGCAAAATAAAGAAAATGAAGAAAAAAATAAGGTGAAAGAGAGAAACAAATCGGCAGTGAAATTAGTGTTAAGTTTGCTTGAATCTCTATTCGGTTGACATATACATATATTCACCGTTTGTATTTCCAATTATGAATTGACGGATTGGCCTAAGTAAAGAAACAAAAAAAAAAGTAAAAAAAAAGAACAAAAAAATTAGGGGTTTGTAAAAATTACCCTTGTATAAAAATTTAGACGACACTGTATCGCAGAGTTTACGATCACGTTATTCGCTGACCTTGTTCAATGGGGAAGAATAAAAGTAAAACGGAAATCAGAACGAAACTGTAAAAACGAAGTAACGCAAGTTGTCGTAGTTGAGCGTACGTACGCGATAAATACGGTGCAGTCTAAATACGAGCGTTGCGACAACGAAGAAAAAAGAAGAGAGGAGTCAAAAAACGAACGAAATAAATCGATGTAGTCGTATCTTCATTATTTGATCGTTAGACTTATCTGCTTAACGCGAATGACGAATTAAATACCAGACAACAATAACAAAAATAAAACATTGCCAGTTTTGAGATTGCACGTAGTGTGAAGAAAGAACAGAAACTTAAGGGTAGTCGAGACTTGAAAAACCGAGTCGATCGTTCAATGTGTCCGCTAGAGTAATAATTATAAACTCATCGAGTAATTAATCCGTACGTTAACACGAGTTATTCCCGTTATACATGAGAAAAATGAAAATAACATTAAAATCGTCACGTCCGTTCAAAAAAGTGGCACCGTAAAAAAAAAAGAGAAAAAAAAAATTACAGAAAAACTTCATTAATATGGTTCTTAGATCGCGTTTGTTATTCTGTTTGGCTTTTTGGTCACAGGAACACACCAGCACTAAACCACTTAAACACACACTTCAAAGCTTTCCTCACAACATTCATTTTTATTTTTCCACTCCCTCCTCCCAATCCCCTTCGTAATTTCGATCGCAAAATGACGTTTTTTCAAGGGCTGACATATTTCGAAAGCTAGACGATCACTGTAGCAACTATTTTTTTTTTTTTTTAATTCTTTATTCCCAACCATAATGAAATATTTTCATTTTTGTCATAAAATTCCGCGCATTTTATATCGGCGACTCCAAATAATTTTCACTATTGTTTTATCCCAGGGACTCCCAACCTTTTCTACTTTATTAAAGAAAAGTTGATTTTTTAAAACTGTAGACAGCGGACAAACGTCTTATGAGTAAAAATTACAAAGTCTATTCTTATCCTTCGTTTTGTATTTTCTATCGTTATTTTCGATTTTTCATTATTCAGACACTTTGTCCTTTTTTTTTGGTCCGCAGATGCTTATAGAATTTCTATACATTAACGAATTACGAATATCTAGATAATTATGCTAATGTCACGTGCGCTCTATTCATGTGCTACGTTAAACTGTTCCTACCATTAAATCACCATCACCGACCATCATCGTCTGTTTTCAATATATTTTTCGTTCTAACCTGTATCATCATCATCATGGACTTAAATTATGATTGTCATTATTCGCTACGTACATTATTGCGGTTACTATTCCGACCGTCACACTCATTGTCATAGTCGAAGATTTTTATTCATTCCTGTATACGAAATGGCTTTATACCCCGAAGGGTTGGATTTCAGAATTTCAAAGCAAAAACATTTTCCATTCAATGAAAAAAAAATCGAATTTCGTAAACGAAAAAGAATTTCTACACAAACTCACGTTTCGTCTCGAAATTTTCCAAAATGAAATATTTCGTTTCGTAGCTCTTATCGGATGATATACTTTGACCGAAACGAAATCCATCCCCGCTCTGCATTACCGACGATCATGTATTTAACATTTTTGTTTTCGTCCGGCGGCTATTTTCGCTCATTTTAGATTAATGAGTAGCAGAATTCAAACGAGAGAAAGAAAGAGAAAACTACGAGAAACGATTAACACTCACAGACACATAACAATAAAGAAAAAAACAAACAAACAAACAAAATCGTATCGTCGTATCTAAGCTCATTGTAACCATTTTTATTCTCTAAATGAAGAGGAAATATAAGAAAAAATTACTTGTTCACCGACTTGCGCCTTTATTTCCCACGCGTCTCGGATCGATCGAGTGGTATGTATTACTTCAACTCATCACTGCAAAAAAAAAACAAGAAAAAAATCAGAAACGTAGTGGATTTTATTTGTTTTATTTTTTCGTTCGGCTTATTGGCTATAAAGTTTGCTTTTTTAATTGGTTATCGTTGCAATGAACGAGTTAAGATACTCGCCATCACCCGGGTCTCGAGATTTGTCACAACCATCAAAATCGGTGGCAGTAAAACAGCAATTGCGTATATTTTATTTTTATAGGCTAAGACGTCACCGTTAATATTACGCTTTTAAGTTTGCCGTTAACTTTAATATATCGCACCAGCATTTACACACCTTTTTCATTCATTATTTTTGTCCAAGTCGAATTTTGTTTATTGTTTTAAAAAAAAGTTTTATTTCTTATGCGTTTTAGTGGTGAAATCCCCGCGGAAGACTCTGACGTCGACAACACCCGAAGGTAATTGTAATTAGGAATTGAGGGCAGCAAGGAGTCGAACACGCTGTTGGTCAAAATTGTAAGGCCAAAATCCTCTAAATTTTAAGTAAGTCGGAACTAAGAATTATTACGACCAATTTGTATTTATATTTCTGACTCTTTGCTAACGAAATATAAATCAACGTTCTTGAGTATTCAAAATAATGTAATTGCAGATTTCCCAATCATGCCGGAGTGATGGTCAAAGATTTTGAAAAATTATTTCCATCATTTTGATCACTGAGATCGATTGTAAATTTTGTTCAACTTAATCATTTGAAAACCTTCTTCGTTTGTAAGACGATTTTTTTATTTGACGTACCAAAAAAATATCGAGCAAAATAATAAACGAATTATTTGTCAGAATTTCAAGAAAAAAAAAATTTGCAATCGTTTTCCGAAAAAGAAATTCATCAAAAATAATTTTTCAAACATTTGGAAATATCCGAGCCTGATTTGCTGCGATTGTATTCGATGCTCTGAACGTTGCAAGAAAAAAAAGCCTATTGACTATTTTCATTCGTTACTAATCATGACTCTTTCGAAACGTGATTAGTAAAAAAAAAATTCGCCATAAACTACTCGACTGATGATAACCACAAAAGCAAAAAAAGAAAAGCCGCATCTTACCTCGCGTGTTCTTTATTACCGATCGAGTATCGTGTAGTGATCGTTGAAACGTCCCGCGACGCAAAGTGCCAGACATTCTGATATTTGGAATTTTAAAATCGAAAATAAAACCGACAACGTTGACACTGTGATGTCCGTGAAATACCGAGTCGTTTGGATTGCATAACCTTCGTTAGAAAGTGCCATCGTCTGCGTGTCTTCGATATATAGTGTGAGATTCCTGTCCCTAGAGAAACTGACTTTTTTTTCCTTCATTATAGCAGCTCACTCGATTGTGGTAGGAAAAGTGAAGAAAAAAAAACATAAAAATTAACAGAACAATACAAAATAAAAAGTATGGAAATATCTAAATAGAAAAAAGACAATCATTGCACCGAGTATATTAGTAGAATAGATCTTACGTATAAATCCTCACACATTTTTGTATTATTTCCTTGTTTATTATGTGTAATAAAAATAAAACTGAAAGAAATGACACCCACACAACAAAACACTAACACAAAATACTCATTTTAATTTGCATGTGCGCTTGCTTAAATGTTTCATTTTATTTTGGGGTTTTGTTTCGTTGTGCTCGCGCCTTCCGAATTGGCGACGTGATTTTTTACGCGCGCTCAAGAATTTTTCACTTCTTTTCGTTATTTTTCAAACTTTTTGTTGGTGCATTGATGAGTGTGTGGTCGGAAGACATACATATTGATGATACATATATATACATATATGTAAAGAAGAACGGCTGTTTAATTGCCGCGGACGTGCTTTAATTAGTTGTAGCGATGAAAAAAAAGAAAAAAAAAAACAAAAATAGCTTGAAAAAGCGACAACTAAAGGAACAATTTCGTTGATTTTCCTTCCAGTTGCCCCACTCTCGCCATTGAAAATGGCTGATTACCGGCTAGCATCTCTCGAGGGCCTTAATCACATCTGCAGCAAGAAAATCGACTGGCCTACAGCGACTATTCATATTACTGAAAATCCAATATCGGAAGCTGTCGTCTGCTAAACGAATCTAATCATTTGGGTCCATTTTTACATCTTTCCATCGCATATATATATATAAATATCTACGGTCTATATATATACACATATGTATGTGGGATGCATCGATTTAATCAGACAATTACGTGATTTCTCTTGAGAGACGTTTCTCCACGTTTTTTCACACATTATATTCTTGAATTTTCACCCACTATCGGAACCATTAACGATCTGCTCGTTGGACGAAAGATTTCATATTTTATACCCACCGGATGAAACTCACAATTTTTACAACAAATTTTAATAACCATATCGATTAACATTGTTTGCACATTAAATTTTTTACAAAATGAACTACGCGATGGGGCGCAAGTTTCTTGAATCTTTGAATGCGAGTTTTCGAAATAATGTCAGAGTCTCTCGGCTGCTTGTCAATGGTCCGGTTTTTTGTAAAATCTTGCTATTCAAATCGAGAAAAAAAAAAGAAAAAGAGAAACGTCCCATCACAGATCCCTCGGAATTTTTCCTGAGCATGTGTCAGACCCTGACCACGTGGAGGTTTTAGTCCGATTACGAGACTTGCCTGATGGAAATTAAATCACGACCAGGTCAGAGTCACCGGATATGGAGTTCATCCTGATCGTAACCTGATAAGGAAATCCTAAGCATTGGTCGAGAGGCGTGTAAAGCGTGTAAAGTCCTGGTTCAGGGCTTCGTTCAAATCTCATGAGATTTCGATCTGGATCTGACGTTTAATTCTAGTGAAAAAATCAAACGCTCGAAATATTATTTCAAGAGAAAAAATCGTATTGTCGAACTCGCCGAATTAAATTGGAACATCCCGCGTATCGAGTGGAGGTCGAAGAAGAAGGAATTTATCAGAACCCTGAAAAACGAAAAATACCGAAACGAACAACCTTTATTGCTAATATCATTCGCATTTATCGCGGAGGGGCAAAACATGGAGTAAACTTTTGTTTTTCATTCGTTCGATCTCGCCCCTTTCGCGTGTGGGCTACGTTTTCATCAGTTTTTCTTTCTTCTAAGGTTATTACGAAATTCCACGCGAGGTTTCGTCGAGACAACGATCGAACGTCTCGACAAATCAAAATTTTATCATTTCTTTGATGAAATTAATCGTAGAAAAAAATTCAATTGATAATGCAATTATCGGACTCGAAGAATTCGCAAATTTATCAGCGTCTTCTCATCGGGCACATCCGGAATATCAACGATCTGAATAATTAGACGTAACTCGTTAAACGGCGTACGAAATGCCACCAAAATAACGATATCGACAACTCAAAAAGTCCATTTTTTTAAATTTCATTTCGAATTGACGCTCAAAGTTTAAAGTCGCGATGTATACAACGGAATCTCGTCGATTCAACGCTCAAGAATAAATAGTTGTGGAGAACTGGAAATTCACGATTAACTGCATATAAATAATTCGTAAGAACAAAATAAAACTATAACTTTAGTGCTGGCTGGACGAGACTCCATTGGATTTATAAACATCACCGCGACACCAAAGACACTTCATGCTCAAGTCTTTTAATCTCGAGGCGATCAATTTATATCACACGGTGAATTCGTATAAAGGAGGCGAAAAATAATTAAAAATAAGGAAATTCATCGACGATCGTAATTCACAAAGATATCAAAACTTTTCGAGACATTTTACGGCGAAAAAGAAAAATTAAAATTCCCCGAGCAGAGAAGATATTGAGGGTTTTGGAAGTTTACATCACGAGACTCGTGACATGGCGTTTTTTTCGCGATTGTCACGATCCACCTTTTTTTTCTCTCGTGGTCCGTGATCGCTGAGGAATCACGTGTGATTTTAAAGAAAAAAACAATTGCGTTTAGCTCGAGGTCGCAGGCCTGCAAAAAAAAACAAAGTAATGAAAAAGAAAACAGGTTCGAGATCGCGTTATCGAACCTTGTAGAAAAATTAGTCATTATTTCTGCACGAAAGATGGAAAAGAATGCTTCATATCGTAAAAGAAAAGCCTCGCGTAGAAAAATGGTGAAAACCATTAAATTCGATGGGAAAAGTTATTTCAAAAGCAATTTTGCCGGGGAGAGCGAGGATGATAGAGGGAATTATTGAGTTTGGTTTGCGGCTTTGTGCAAAACACTCTCGGACTGTATTCCCTCGCGGAGATCTTGGCTCCTAAAGTTATAAATAAATAGAAGTGAAATTAGATAGGTAGACGTTTCAAGTGTTCGAAAGAGAAAATAATCGAGAAATTAAAAAAAAAAACCCCAAGGAGAAAAAAAACATCAACAAAAATAAAGAATAAACAAAAAATTGAAGAAAAAACAATACGAAATACAAAAGAATAAGTGAAAATGGAGAAATGCAAGATTTGGTGTAGACTCCGAAGTATGGTTTGCGAGAGGTTTTCCGCCAAGCCTATAGCGTGATACGATAAGACGTGCCTGCATCAGAGGTGATAAGTAGCTTAAACAAACAAACGAAAAATCGATTTTAACGCTTTAGTTTTCTATATTGAGCGTCCACGAGTATTTTTTTCTTCGTCGCTCGTCCTTAATTGCGGTATTGATTCTGCCGAAGGGTGCTGATTAATCTTTTAAAATAAATAGAAAACAAAAGTAATAAATAAAAATAATAATGTGTGAGACACGACATTATCGCGAGAAAGAGTTGGATTTTTAACGCGGTGAACGATTATCCAAGACGACGAAGCAGGCAATTATTTTAAAAGAAACAGTGTCTGACAATTAATCGCGAGAGATCGGGAGCAAAGATGAGAAAACGCGTAGAAATGAGCTAGACAAATTTCGTCGTGATTTTTTGAACGCCTACAAATATATTATACGTATATATAGACGTATGTGTGCAAATGCATATACATATACATAAACATATACGTAGCCGAACCGAAGAGAAAGATTGAATCGAGAAATCGAGAAAAAGTTATTCAATTTTTATCGTTAATTCATTTAAATGAACGAAATTGGTGTTCCATGGCACGAGTATTTTGCAATTAAAAAGGAAAAACANGATGAGAAAACGCGTAGAAATGAGCTAGACAAATTTCGTCGTGATTTTTTGAACGCCTACAAATATATTATACGTATATATAGACGTATGTGTGCAAATGCATATACATATACATAAACATATACGTAGCCGAACCGAAGAGAAAGATTGAATCGAGAAATCGAGAAAAAGTCATTCAATTTTTTTGTTAATTCATTTAAATGAACGAAATTGGTGTTCCATGGCACGAGTATTTTGCAATTAAAAAGAAAAATCATTGAAACTTATCAAATTCAACAACATTTATTTTTTCATTGATTTTAATAACTTTTTTCGTAATGAGCAAAATAAAATTTATTTTCAGGGTCATGAGACTTTTTTGATTTGGAAAAATAAATTTTTTTGCATTAAAAAAAAAAAATTACCAAGGAATCTCAACGAATCTCAATCATACTTGGTATATTTAAGAAATTTTCAAGTATAATTAACATTCGCAATGAATTTCAATGAATTTCATTTGATGCTAGGAAATCTGATTGAAATATCATCCAAACGCTTTTTCTCGGTAAATGTACTCCGGAATTGCAATCCTCGTGAACCAGATGGGAGAGTAACGAGCAGACAGACGCGCAGTTATTAAGAAGGATAGCTTATCAATAATCGTTGCTATACTGAGCAAAAAAACGCTACAAGAAGTAAATAGCTTACAAAACCCACCGACATTATATTTACACGTCGAGAGGCGGAAAAAGAGAGAGATTTCGGGCACGATCGACGTTAACGACCGTGGTCGGTCGAACCTTTTGACAGAGACTCCAGCTCCCTAGCTGGCACTGCTGCCGGTTCGTTTTTTCGGGTTCGCAAGCTTTACCAGCTAGAGTGGCTGCCACCATGCGCGTTAACACGATGAAAAAAAGCGAAAAATGAAAAAAAAAAACAATAGACAGTAGCGGTGTATATCAATGACTAAAAAAAGACAAAACCAATCCGCGGTAATCGCACGAGAGGTTATTATAAAGTTAACGAGCTAGATGGAGCTTTAGTATACAAACAAAAATATTGACACACGTGCGCACCGATATACATCTTGTTATTTATAATAAACAAATATAGAAAAACAAATGGAAATATGTTTCATTATTTTCAAACTNAAAAAAAAAACAATAGACAGTAGCGGTGTATATCAATGACTAAAAAAAGACAAAACCAATCCGCGGTAATCGCACGAGAGGTTATTATAAAGTTAACGAGCTAGATGGAGCTTTAGTATACAAACAAAAATATTGACACACGTGCGCACCGATATACATCTTGTTATTTATAATAAACAAATATAGAAAAACAAATGGAAATATGTTTCATTATTTTTAAACTGTACACATTTATCAAATCCTCATTAAGAGCTTAATTACCTCGATAAAAAAAAAACAGGAATTTTGATTCCACTTTTTTGCTTCATTGAATCAAAGCTTTCATATTAAATAATTCATTACGATATTCGTTGAGTATTTATTAATGAGTATTCCACTATTTTTTGTTGAATATTGATCCCAATTTTTCCTGGATCATCGTCTGCTGAAACTTTGTCATTGCAATACATTTTCTTTCGAAGATTTAATGGAATACTCTTCGAAGTGTTTTTTAAAATAAAATTCGTGATTAATTAATAAATATGAAAGCTTCAATTACATGAAAAAAATTGTGAAAAAACCTGTTTTTTAAAATCCAACCAGGCCCCTTAAAAAACCCTTGAAATTCCTCACCACTGCATGGTGTCTTTTTACTTCCTTTTTCATTCCCACTCACTTTTTCTTCGACGAATCTCTAGAGATGTCCGAAATCTCGAGGCAGCATTTTTTCAATCTGTCTGTATGGATTCGCCATGCGCATGGTAAGTCCCACGAAAAACTGATATCGCTTTGGAACACATGTGACCGAACCAACGCCGAATCTTTCTTTGTCGCGTCCTCCGAAAAGCGATCATTTGGCTCGCTCGGGAGACGCAGAATAAAAAAAATCTCATCAAGCGTCTCTGGTCCACGTTCCCCGATCTCGCGGGAAGGAAAATGATGTCAAAAACAGCAATGCGTTCGGAGGCGTTGTGTATATCGTCGTTCGAAGTCTCGAAAACACATCTGGCAACTGGAGCTGCTTCCATTGCAATTATTAGTAACATTTTTTGAGTTTATTCCAATTATTACAAAACAGAATGTTGTTGACTTTTTTATTCGTACGGCAGGCGAGACGTCGTTTTTTTTTTTGGCATTTGCTTCACTGAAAAATCGTTCTCATGATTTCTCTTAGAAATTACATTCGTGTAGGAATTTGTACTCGCGATTCAACTTCAAGGTTTTTAGGCTATCAACCCCGGCGCTCATCATCCCCTCGCGGCCTTACAAGGCATTTCAATAGTTTTTCCACACCACTCGCGGTTGCGAATCGAGTTTTTGCTCCAGCGTTTCGCGTCAATGAACAAAACCCGCGCGCGCGCTTCTGTCTTTACCAACTCGAACACGATCAGCGAATCCTTGGCGCCGATAATTTTGCAACTTGCTTGAGCATCGCAGTAATGAGCGAGAATGTGCAGAAACAGTCGAGAATTTTTTTTTCACTTAAAGCTGTTCGAGGGTCAAGGAAACATTTTCTCAAAAACTATTAACAGACAACCGCGTTTGTTCGTGAACTGGTCCAGACACGCAGCACTGATCTTGCATTTTTTATGAAATTTCGAGAAAAATAATAAAATTTTTGGTTTCCTCCTGTGAATTAGAAAGCTGTCAAGGATCGAATCGATTTTTCAGTGAGGAAATGATCTTCCTAACAGTATTTGGACAGCTGACCAGTGATTTAAGGGAAACGTCGAACTTTGTGTCGTCTTTCGCAAAAATATTCAAAGTGGTGAAAAAAAATCTGTAAATAAATATGCAGTGAGGATATTTCTTGGCTGAGGTCTCTGAAAAAAGAAAGATTGAAATTTATCTTCTCAATAAAAGATGTATCGCCTTATCGTATGAAGTATTTTCTTGAATCGCGCGTATAAAGGCGTAGCACGTACTCGCGGGAAGGATCATTGCAAAACGCATAAACGCAAGTACAGGCGAATACAAACGTGTCTGTGGCGACGTGAAGAAGATGACGAACCAGTCGTGTATACGTCCAACGAGGGGAACCAGTTGCGAGGGTAATTTTTTCGTCGATCCGAGAGAAACGCGACGATCCGAGAGACGCGTCTTCGAGGAATCGCCTCGAGGTTATACATACGTATAAAGAAAACTCCAGGCATGCGAAAAAACACTTTAAGCTCAGCACGAAAATTCAACGTTCCAGTCCACAATTAATTGTAAATTATTCATCAAGAAAAAATCGATAAAAAATCATTGTTTATCGTAAAAATATGAAATTGTCATCGATAGTGACTTCATTTACCCAACACACGTTCAATTCTGTGTATGCACAATATTTTCCAATGGACTTTTCCGATGGAATTCTCCCCTCGACCCGCAAAGTCTAACAAATAATTTTTTAGTCCGAACACGGAATTTTTTACAGATCGAATGATCATTTACTGAATATTCGAAATCTTCAAAATACCTCGAGTCCATAGTTTCGACTTTTGATTAACAAATTTTTTTCGATTATCTCGAAACTCGATTTTCAAATTTTTCTTACGCCGCCTCGTGATTTTTGAATGTTGGCTACCAACTTTTGTGAAAATATTCAATGGAACTGTATAAAAAAAATAGTTTAGGATCGCGAACGGTAATTAAAAATCAAATGACGTTAATTTTTTGCTTAAATTGTAAAACCGAACATTAATCTCGATGTGACTTTTTCGCTGATTGTAAGATGGTCGTACAAAAGTAACTGCAACGTCTTGAAGTCGTGGAACGGGAATCCTTGGTCTTTCGTGCAATGCGTGTAGCCGGCTGGAAGGTAAGTCGTTGAAAAAGTGGGGATAGAATGAGCGCCTCGATCCTCATGGATCCTCGGTAAGATCGGTTCGCTGAAACCCGCCACCTGTTGCCCGCCCGAGGAAAGTCTCGAGGCGTCTTGACAGACCGCGCGCGCGTTTACTCTCGACTTGGCGGGCGTAGGAGTAACAAGGTTTGCGCGTCGCGTTCACAAGAGACGCTCTTGTGAAAAAAATTGATCGTACGGGCAGTGATCAATTTTATTTTTATTTTTAAAACAATTTTCATTCGTTTTTTATAGAAATAGAATAAAAATCGTGCTGAATCGTGGCTTTGATATTTTCACGTGTGTGTCCGTTCCGAGAGTTTGATCTCAGAGCGAGATCGTCAGTGCATTTTGTTCGGGAGTGACATTTTTTAACAAATTGGAATACGCGGATATTATTGCGCATCGTGCAATCTTTTAAAAACAATCAGGGGATTCTTAGAAACAGTGTCGGGTGACAGCTTCGGCAAGAAAAAGACACATCGCTTTCTAAATCGCAAGTGTATCATTTCAAAACAAACGGTGCAGGAAACCGCGCAGCAATAATCGAAAGAGCGAGAGAGAGAGAAAGAGGAGGGAGGAGAAAAAAGAAACATAGCTCTTTGATATCATAGTTAGGTTGTGCTATCGAAGACCTGTGAGTAGAATTTGTTATTATTCTTGCCAAGTAGACGAGCAGTGAATCCGCGAGAGTGTGAGCAAGCTGAGGAATCTCGAGGCGTGATCTGGCCAAACGAGCTTGCCAGTGCGAAGCGACGTCTCCCCGAGTGTGTAAAGATCGAGTTGTCAAGTGAAAAAGGCCTCGAAATAACCGGCTCTCTCGAACGTGACAAAAATTTTGAGAAAGAGTCCGCCCCGGAGGAACAAAAATCGGCAATTTTTTAAATTCGATCGAGTTGAGTGGAAAAATGATGGTGGACACGTGATTTAAGTTGAAACAACAAACCAGAGCCACTACTCGACAAAGCAGATTGAAGCTTCCAGCCTGCTCAACCTGCAAAAGTTCCTATTCGCGAAGTGTGTGATAGAAAATTAAGTTTTATTCCGTGTGCATCGTTTCCGAGGAATCCAACAGTGTTGTTTTTGTTTTCTCGTATATTATCTCCGAGTGAGGTGAAGTGGTGATGAGTTTTCGAGCGTTTTTGTGGAGACAAGTGAGAGGCTGTTAACCCTAGGCCACTACAAATCCTGGATAATAATAATAACAATGGAGCGAGCCAAGAACCTTTGGATCTTCTGGATGCTGCTTTTGGCAAATGTCATCCAAGCCGACGTCATCGAAGAAAGAGGTGAGTTTCTTTCACACTGAATGAGGAGTGAAAAAATCCTTTCAAACGTCTTCGACGAGTCGTGTGGACTGTGACTAGCATGACGAATCGACACGGATTACGTACGTGCATTCAACTCTTGTCCCCGCGCGATTATTGCGCGTGAAACAAAGAAAATCCATTAACTAACTTACCTAATCATTAAATTTTATTCGCAGAACTCATTTCACAAGCACGAACGTTGTGTCTCGACAGAAAAATTCAATCGCTGTTTCTTGATATTTCAATTATTACCCAGTCGTTGTTTAACGATCGACAAAAGAAATCATTAAAATTCATATCGTAACGTGTCATGTGCCGCAAATTCGTCTTATCAACATCGTGTGTTTTGACGAATGAATCTAATCGCGATTCTCAGATTTTTGCTATACATGTATCGCAACTGTTCGCATACGTTCTCGCGTATCGGCATTATTACGTACGCATAGTATTTCAAAAGTAGCACGTGGTAGTGGGCGCCTTGGATACGAAGCGTTATCATACGGTTCAATTTTACGATATAAGGGACAACCAAATCAAGCGAATGGTTGAAAGTGGCCCAAGGCAAACTCGTTGTTTATTTACTTACATATATATATGTATACATATACATGTGGCGTCGTATCAAAATAAAAAAAGTCCTGGTGTCCCGCGAGTCTCGTTCGTTCTGCAGCGAGCATACGCGAACTCAACGGATTAAATATATCTCGTTAAACGGCTAATTGGTGCGTAATATTCTCGGCTCTAATGAAGCGCGAGAAGTAAGGAAAGGAAAAAGAGACAAAGACAGTTGTTCGTTGCTCTTGGAACTTTTATGGAGCCGAGCATGAGGAGAAGGAATCTTATCGTTCATGACACTGGAAATTAAACTTGCGGGCCTTTCTTTTCTTTCTCATACGGCGGAGTATGATAAAAACTTTGTCCTTGAAGTTGGCGCTGTTAAACGTCGATTCGGGACTGTAGATTTATGGATTTCCAACATTCGAAGCGTTCTGTCTGCGTCAGGGAACCTATCAATATTTTCGAAGAAACATAAGCATCGTTTCGTGTTCGTAATGATCTCGAAAAAGCCTTATCGTTTGATAAGGTATCACAGTAATGTTATTTATTTTGTTTATTCAATCTTCTACGACGACGCGGCTGGCGTATGATCTCATCGCGAGAAAACGATGCGAAATGTTTGCTGCAACGTCTCACAAAATCGTCAATAGCTCCGACTCGATTCCGCATCATGTTCGGATGATTCGAAGACAGATTTGGAAAAATTCTCGCAACATTCACATACGAGTTTCATTAAAGTTCGTATTGCAAATGGGAGCTGAGGATTTTTCAATCAGATTCATTTTTTTCTAGTTTTTTTTCAAATTGGAATAATCGAAGAAGCATGAACAGATTTTCAGGAAAAATTTAGGCATTCTGTCGAGCGACACGAAGAAAAATTTGTTTTTTATTCATTTTTATAATTTTATTTCCCTACCTCGATGTCCTGGACACATGGCTAGCGAACAGAGAGGATCATTCTCGTTCAGCTCCACCGAGGAAAAAGAATTCTCATATACACACGTATGCATACTTATAAAACGGTATAACGCAGCCAAGCATAAAGCAAGACAGAATCGAAGTCCATGCATGAACCTCGTCCCGGAAAGTTATAAGAAAAAACAACTGAGTGAAAAGACTTTCTGTGAGTGAACGCCACTGCGCTCTCTATACCTTTATAACGCAACAACGTATCGCGTATATTCACGTGTGTTTTATAAAGCAGCCAAGTGAATGTCTCGAAGCAGCACTGCGAGTAGCTCCAACTTGTGAAAGTACGAATTCGTTCCATGCATATACCCGCCGACTCGATATAGTGTACCGAACGTACGTACACATCGATGTAAATGTAATGTTCACTATATTAACAAGTTCTCTGGTTGTTTCCAATCTTTGCGTCGAGTTCGCCGATCAATTTTTACCAAAAACAATTCCGTGGGAAGTTGGAACGAAGAGACTTTTCAATTTCTTTGATAAAAACGTTTAAGATGAGAAAAAAAATGAATCGTTCATTGAACTTTTTCTATGATTGCATTGAAAGACCAAAGACTACTCTGTTGAACGAAGACTTTTGACGACTAGATGCCTCGATGAATTCTGGGCTCCTGCGTCTAAGAAACGATGCAGCAATGCACTAGACAACTGCACAAATATATGTCATATGTATACATAGACATAGGAAGGGCTGACATGCAAAACTAATGTGATGAGAGAAAGAGAGAGGGACAAGAACGTGCGAGTACGTACAGACTTCTCTTTCTCTCTATCTTGGGTGATTACTCGTGTCAACTCTGACGATAGACAGCTCAATTGTTCGCACGTATCTATCATGCTAAAGTGCGTTCGCGATAAGTCATGCTAGAAATTTATATTTGTGCACACATGTATCGAAAATATGAAGGAAATGTGTTCTGGAGTTTCGCAATTCTGATGAAGAACATAAAACAATTCACTAAAGTTTGCCATCGAGCTCCTGGCGACTTTTATTTTCTATCGAATTTATTTATTTATTTATTTCATATGAAAGGGACTCCGAGGTATGAGAGAAAATCTTTGCTTCCAGTGTCTCAGTTATTAATAATGGAAATAACAAAGAACTCTACTGCACGAAAATGTAGAAATGAGAAACAAGAATCCTTATCGAAGGATTTTCCTGATTAAAAAAAAAAAAAAATTGAAATTCGATCCTATGGGAATCGAACGATTACCATTTTCTCGACCATTAGTGAATAAAGTCACATTCGTGCGTGCGTGGAAATCAGTCAGCGCTGGGGAGTATACTAGCGATAGTGCGCAAGATGATTCGCGGGGATGCGTCATCGGCGCGGGTACGAGGTGATCGTCGTCATCGGGATCGGTTCAAGTGGTGTTGACCCCCGCGAGGGGGATTCTCTCATTTCTGTCTCTCTCTTTCTGGGCTTATCTCACAGTCATGACGTTTCACTGGAGCGAGTGGCTCGCGCGGAGTCTTGTAGTTGCCGTTCGGGCACGCAGCATCTTCATCTCATCGAGCTGGCACAATTCGTGGGAACGTCACGCGCGCGCTTGCTTCTCATCCCATACCAATTGATGGAACATTTTAATCGTCCAGCATTGACAATGTGCTTAAAGCTTTACTCGCACTCCAGAAGTTATGGCGAAAAGAAATTTCGTTGGCGCGATTGATCACGTGATTTTCGAATTGAGTTTATTGGCATTTTTCGTCGTTGACATTGATTCTCTATTCAAAGTGAAAAAATAAAATTTGCCGCAACTTATCGATAATTTTAAAGAAATATTTGACGTACTCTCAAGCACTGGCATGATGGAACATTTTTATGAATACTCAGTACTCATAATTAATTATGAGCCGCTTGGGAAACTGGGTCTGTTATTCAGCTCGAGATATTTTGGGTGCCCATGAGTTTCTTATTATGGTGGGTTCGTTAATGTCCAAATGAATATATTATCAAGAGGTACAACGTGCTTACCCAATTACATAGAAGGGAGCTGCTTGCTTTCACAGCTGGCCAAGACAAGCCCGTACAGATCACAGCATGTGACATGCAGCCATATCTTTGTACACACGAAAGCCGACCATGTCTAATTATTTAATAGATTAATGTTATGATTCTTCCCGCCGAATCTAAGGGACATGAAAGGGACGAGAGTCATGGCGCCTGTTCTAAGAGAATTTTTTTTCTTTTTTTATAGTCGACTCGAAATTTAGGCTCATTCAAACTAATCAAAGCTGTTAATGCGAACGAGGAGTTATCGTTACGAAGGAGAATATGAGGAGCTGACTGAAAATTTTGGGGAATTTTTACAGTGCGGAAGTTTCAGAAAAATAAAATAAAATTTGCAGCTTCGTTGGTCCGTTGACCATATTCACGAAATACACGAGACTCGTAATGAAATGTTTCATTGAAATATTTTAATGGCAATATTTAGTGAATCAGGCAACGGTATCGATTTCGAAAAATATTGAATTCGTCATTTTAATCAGGTTAGTTTGATATTTACCGAGTGGTCGTTGTACACGATGGCAGGGTAAAAGGTTCGTATAAGCGAAAATCAGGGCCTTCAGCTGCGAATGAACCTGCAGACTTATTCGAAAAGTATACGAGAAGATCCGGCAACGCAGCAGAAGTGGAATTCAGGCGAGTTTAGCCTTACGGTAGAAAGGACACCCTGCGGCGAGGGTTCAACGGCGGGGGTGGCCGAATCCCATTCATAAAGAGCCAAGAGAGCTCCCTGCCTCTGCTTCTTCGATACGTTCACCTTTTCTATTATTTGTTAAAGAGAACAGACGTTGCGAGAGCGATCTCTTACGGAACGAGCCTTGGCTGCGTTCATGAGTCTCAGGAATTGCAACCAGTTTGAATCTCGGCCATTCCGTTGTTGAATGAATCCCTTAAACGACCGAATTCCATTTTTACTTGAAATTTGATTCATACGCCAGAATTTTCGATTTTGCTACTTTTTTTTTTAATTTTGGCCACACGCAATTGTTGAATTCGTAATGAATTAAAAAATCTCCATTTCCTGTTTGGAAACGATAACCCCATATGAGTCCATGGGCTTCCTCCCGACCATCGCCGTTTTCCAAGATCTCGTCGAACCTCCAGCTCAGCACACCTTCGGTGAAACGCGGGCGGACCAGTTTCGCGAACGTTAATGGCGTTGACGCGCGTGTATGTCGTACGGAGGAAGTTTGTTCCCATTTCTCGAGAAGGAGAGGCATCCGAGAGTTTCCGAGATATCCCCCATTTCCGGTCAACAACTTTTCTTTCTCTTTGTATCCTGATTGACTAGAAATAAGATAGTTTTTCACAGGTGGAAATAAAAACACGTCAATCCAGGTCTATACTTATTCGAGCGCGGTGCTCCAGAACTTTTATAGAGAATATACACACGCACACAACGATGTCACACTCACACAAACACTCGTGTCCATATTCGTGCAGGCACGATACAGGAACGTTCCTTGTGCGTTTACATTTTTTTTTTATACCTACTGGTCGCCTTTTTGTATCTTTTCCTTTCGGTGAAGCGCAATTTGATCCCTGTAAAGAATGCGAGCAGCTTTCTGCAACGACCAAGGAGAGTCTGCGGTTTTCGACACTGGTCAGCGAGCTCGGAGCGTTATAAAATCTTGCTGTTATATTCTGCCATGCACTCGAGAAACTCGATACGCGTTTAACAATAAAAGGTAGATTGAGAAAAACATCGGTGTCAAAAATCCCATTTTACAAGCACAAACGTAGTTTCTATTGTAAACTATTTTTCGCTATACATAGCCATTCCGTTCACGATTTTTTTTCTCTCAGATTTTAACGATTATTCAGTAAATAAATTTTCGGCTGCAGATTGTTTTTGTTCCCGTGAGAAATTGTACGAGAAATTCGCGTTACTATTTTCTAGGCAAACTTTAATTGCGATTCGCTGACCAATCTGATTCGATGTTCCTCGACGTCGAGCTTTATTTCTCGTAGCTCGCTCGGTCTATTCAACGCGGACAATTGCAGCTGCACGCATCGAACATCGTTACTACTACATGCATAAACATGCAGGCATTGACATTACGTACACTGCATTCCAAACCTTTTTTTATCAAATCAGATCTTAAAGAAAATTAGGCAAAAAAATGGAGTAACGTTGTTGTCAACGATTCATAAAGCTTGCTCAATCGTAAACGCAATTTTTCCAGCACTATTCGGAATCGATTTATTTTCCGTTCCACTTGCAATGCTCTGCTGGGACCGGCGATCGAAATTTTTTCGTAAAAACCTCATCCAATGTTTTTAATGAAATCAAAACTCATTAGTGTCGCGCGCCAGCTAAAATGGTTCGAAATATTTCGTACAATCGTTGAAGAGTCTTAAAAATGTGTGAGTGTGTGTAAAATATATAAAATATAAGGTGACCAACGACGTATCCCATATCGTTGGAAACGTTCCGCAACGATTCGCTTACGCGACGGGGTCTGCACTCGCGTGTCTTTTCGCGAGTACCAGGGTAAAGCAAATACACACGAGCTCCAAAAAAAAAAAATATATATATATAAAAATGTAATTCCGTGTTGGAAACCTCCACAAAGAAGGAAGAACTGAAATCTTAGTACAATTGGACGAGAAGATTGCTGACGATCGCGTGAGTTTTGTCGTGGAGTGAAAAAAAAAACGATAATGACCAACCTGCCGGACAAAGCGAAAAAAATGGAGGGAAAGGGATGGAAAGAAAAAGAAAGAGTTGAGAGAAGAGGTTCGAAGGACGCATGGAAGATGAATACCAAGAAAGATAAAGAGAGATACGGGCAACGAGAAAAAAGAAATGCACGACGTGATGCAGTGGACAAACCGGAAGTTGAGACTCGCGCATGCGCAAAGAAGCCACCAAGCTTATTCTAGACGCAGAGGCTCATGCAGTCCAAGTTCAAAGCCCGTTGTAGGGTGTCCGTAACCCCAAAGGAAATAACTCTCTTTCAAGGATCTTCGCCATCAAAACTGTCAAAGAGGCGGCAAGGAATTAAGATTCGAGAGAGACCGACTCGGAAATGTCTCGGATCAACACCTTTGTCTCTATTCAAGTTCATGTCGACTCTCGCTGCTGCTACGTGCTATAATCTCCCGCTGAGATTCCTTGGCATGAGCCACTACCTTGCTCCCATAACACACCAAAGTACCGAATCAGAATTCAGTCTCTTCAACTTGGAGAAAGAATAAACAAAAATACATGAAAAGTTCCAGTCGCAGGAAGAGATTTCGAAAGCAATCCTTAACGGCTTGGACTTGCCATTCACATTCTACCTGATGGTTGCAGGATGTTTCGTATTAATTGATCCAAAAAAACACAAATAATCTTCTGGAGCTCATTTCCTATAGCGTTCTAAATAAGCACAACGTAAAAGTTGAACGTCTTTGCTGCTTAAGCAAAACATGAACGTCGTTTTGTTCTCTGAGCAGTAACTCAATCATGCTTCAAGAAATGAGTAGTTTCATTCGATTGTCCCTACAACTTCGATACCGAATTCATTCGCTAGAGCAGAAATTTTCACTAATTTGAGTAATTTATCGAGTTAATTAAAATTTCTTATTCTAAAAAACGTCTCGGTCGTAATTAAGGCCCAACGATAATCTCGTTGTTTTTAATCTATAAATAGTTGGAAGTGAATCGACATGGAACAACGGGGCGCGCGCGTTTACTCTCTCATCTCCTTGGCGAGAAATGTCCCGAGAGTTTCTTGGGTGCGAAGTGAGCGTATAAGTACGAGACGCGGTGGAGTTTAATTGAGGTTGATGAGGGGGGCGCGCGTATTGGCCCGGAATTCAATGCCGAGATGATGTTTCATGCGGGCTCGTAAACCACGCGCTCCGCGAGTGTGCTCTTTCCAAGACGCGAGACGTCTAGACAATCGATACGATTCCATTTTTATCAAGTTTCCTTCCAGCTGAAAGCTGGTCAATAAAACACATCACGATGATGTATACTTTTTATCGATAATTTTGGTAGATACGCGTTCGATGTTGAAGCCACTCACCGCGAGAGTACTTGAGCCTTAACGAAGTGTCAAGAATTGTTCAACGGGTTTAAAGACACTCGTGTAAGCACTCGACGTTTTTTTTCCAAAGCACAGCAAAGCTCATTGTCCTAACGAACCTAAGTGTACCTAACGGACACTCGTGGATTCTTAAAATTGATCGAAACAACGGAAAGCGAGTCTGAAGGAAATATCTCAACAGTAAACTCAGTGGAATTGCGACTCGTGTCTCTTTCCATACGATTAAGCACAAGTCATGTGCATAATATCGATCGAGTAAGTTTCGCTCTACGAGCCGTTTCCTCTGCCCATTGTTTCGTAAGGTTTTGTTAATTGCGAGACCCTCAGCGATCTTTGACCTCGTGAGCCAAAATAAAAAGAAGAAAAAAAAAATACCGCCATAGGTCGCTCGGAATTTACGTAATTTTCCAGACGACGGAGTTCCAGAATTTTTATCATTTTTATTTTGGACTTACGTTCGTCGCTACAGGCCGAGAAAAAAAAAGGAAAATAGCTGTTGGTCGAAAGTATTCACCCGTCAAGTATAACAGCCTCGTGCATAACTTCTCGCAGACTTGAGCGGCAAGCTTCTCTCTGAATGGAAGCTTACCAGCCACCTAATGACAATCAAGCTGTCAGAGCATCCTCTAGCCATCATAACAAACACTATTATTCTCGTTTGTAGGCACAATGCATCTGGCGAAAGTTGGTTTCATAAACAAGTTTATACTCATGAATTAAAAAAGCATAAAAAACGTTTTGTTTGAAAAAAATGTGTGATTACTCCATCGTGACATATTTTACCTCGGCATCATTCACAGGAAAGAAACGTCGATCGATTTTTTGGAAGAAATTGGCCACCTGGTAGCTGCAAAAGCGAAGCCATCTCCGTGTAATGGTTGTGCAAGTTTCTCCGTTCTTTGGAGAAAGAAATACGCGTATAAAAGTACATGGCGAATATGTATGTATATATATTTATGTGCAAAACTGAGTTGGCGAGAATTGCGTGTGGATGGTGGTTATGCAGATCAAGAACCTCCCTTCTTGAGGTGAAAAGAGCGAATGTTCACAAGAGACTGAGAAAGAGAGGGAATCGCGTTTCGCTACCGCGTCGCTCGACCATATTACACACCAGCACAAAAGTAAACGCACACAAACGTCGTTTCTATATACCTTCGGCATTCCTTCACTCTCTTGAGCCCGCTTCCCGCGCGTGTATACCATACCCTATCCCATTCAGGCATAATAACCGTGCAGTTTCCCAGCGCGTCTTCAATGGGCGAAGATTGCATGCTACCAGAGATCTTGAGCCGGTCCTTGTCTCTGCCTATCTTTATCTTTTTCGTTCTTTCGTACGTTAGATTTCTGTCTCTTTCTCTTTTTCTTTCTCAATCCCCTCTCCCCCTTCGACCCCCTTAAAACTCCTTATCCACCTCACGCAGCAGCAGCTCGACTCACGACCGCGATCTTCGCTTCTCTTCTGTCCCTCTCTCGCGATATTTCTCTCTTTATTTTTCTTTCTCGCTGTCTTTTTTATATCCGCCGCGCGCACGTACTTCAAATCGCTTCATCCTCGTCTCTTACACGCAACCGCGCGTACCCTGTCCCATCACAGGACCAAAGTCTTTCTGCAACCGAACAGACCTGCACGGAGTCTCGCAGCTTGCCTCACTTTTCCATGCTACACGCTCTTCGCCAGGAGACTCTCATGATTCCAATAGCCTGCGCACGTATACGCGTATCTGTATGTGTCCCCATGAGATTTTCTCATTTCTTCTCTTTATCGGCAACTCGAATACCATGATTCCAAGATGAATGCGATTTTTCTGAGTGTAATTAAAACATTTCAACCCAATGGGATAGAAAATAAAATTGTTGACAGATCGTGGAATTCAGGAAAAATATTGTTCAGTATGAAACTCAACGGAGTGGAATTAATGCTCGATAAAAAAAATAGAGGAGCCATAGTCAACGGAAGCATTAATAATCATAAAGCAAAGATTGAATGATGTTTCGAGGTCATCGGCAGTAGTTAATTATTTTGAGTGTCGATTCAATTCGAAATTGATGGGTCAATGAAAACTTTTTTTTCTGTCGGTTTCATGGGAATCAAATTTTCCGTCATCATTTTTTTGTATCCAGAGAAAATCTGGAAAAAAAATCGATAAATCGTTCATTAGGAAACTCTCGAACGTCTCACTATCATGCGTTCTTTAGAAAAGTGCAAAAATCTTTGTCGTTCGAACTTAAACGATTCTCCGGCAAATGGCACTGTCGCAAATACACGTCGAGGTATACGTTCAAGACGCTGGAGGAACGATAAGAGCGGTATACTCGTGACTGTTGACCAAATCGGGCAACTGGTCTCTGAGAAAACAGCCCAGATATGTCTCCGGAGATTTTGCAGCGTGTTCTCTTTCTCGCAGCGAAACCGGGACTGGCGAGAGATCTTGTCCTCTCTTCGCATGTGCTATGCTCTTCGTTGTCGTCCTCTTCGTCTTCGGGGTGAACGTCCAAGAGAAACTCTTGTACACGCACTTATTCGTCGACCGGACGAACAAGTGAACTCTTGGGACTTAGCTCGTCTGATGCGCTTCGAGAACTGCATCGACGACCTCTACGCTCTCTGTCTCTTTTCATCTCTTTTTGTCACTCTCGACACCATAAACGAAGAGTTTTAAACCATTTCTCTGTACAGTAAACCACAGAATTTTACCGAGTCACTGGAGAAATGCTCAACTACCACCGAAGTTACTCCAAAGAGTCCTGCTCCATTCTGTAGTCAAATTTCAAGATTTTTATCTATCGGAATCGATCAGGGATCCGAGGAAAATAAAAATAATTCGTTGCTACCGGAAATAGTGGAAAAATCTGCCAGAAAAATGAGGATTTCGTGAATGCGATTAAATCTTTCATTTCATCAATTGTACGAAGCACTCAATAAACGTATTTTTTATTTTTTGTTAATAAGAATAATTGTAACGACACGAAGATCACAATTTTCCAAAAATCGATCGCTGCATGCTCCGTCTCGAGCTCAAATGATGTTTCACAAGTTTGCGATCGACTCAAAATTCAACAAGAATGTCATCGACCGTCAGACCCCAGACCGATGACTGTCGATGAAATGATGCAGACGCATACGCACAACGAACTAGTGTAGTGTGCACGATCGTCTTTTCGCGAGTTTCACCCCGCACGATCTTTTTGTCCCCGATCAATCTTTGCAAGTCGTTGAGTCTCGAATTCAGGTACCACCTACAAACAGACGCAGGTCCGAGACAACCTCGACTTTATGTTCTCGTCTCAGTGTTAGAATATTGTGTACTCTCATGGAGAAGGAGAAGGCTCGATTATTCGAGATGTATACCGCCCTTATATTGTCCATAGTTCGAAACGGTCCCGTCGAGGCCGAACAGTGAGAAAGAGACAGAAACGCAGTGCGTACAGGTACGAAGAGGGGACGTAACAATACGTTTTACCTTGCAGTGAGCTCAGGTAACCCAAACCTCGAGCTGACAGGGTCTTTTTACGAGAGGTCGTTCATGCTTTCGTCTTCCATCTACCATCCTACTTTTCATCTCCTTTTTTTTCTCTATACTAACCTCGCATCAACGAGATACAATACTACGAGAATTTCTCTTGGCATTACGTGGATTCACCATTTTTTAAATCCACATGGCGTAACGCAACTTATTTCTGCCATGTGCACTTTCTCAGGTACCAACTCATTCGCGAGTCTGCATTTCTACGTAATTCGGTTCATGCATTTTTAGAGAGCTCATTTATCGAACCTAAACTGTTGAATTTTTTTTCAATTTTCAAATATTCTATTAATTGGCACACATTTTCATTTCTCCTAAAATAAAAAAGTCTCGTTATATCGAAGTAACGACCCAAAATCTTTAAAATTGATTTTTTCGAACTCTTGACAAAAATTCTACGACGTTGGGTCGTTTTTGGGTTTCTGACGATATTTTAATACTTTTTGATCGAGTTTAATGTGGATGAAAGTTTTTCTCGTATCAGGTAACGGGCTGGAGGATTTTATACGAGCTAGTACATTATTATAATATCAGAGGCCGCAGAGTCGTAGACTCGATGTATAAAGACCTCAAATTTCGTAGCTCATCAGGAACCGACCACCCATGCGAAATTTCCTGAGGCGCTCAACGCCCGCGAGATTCAACACGCAATACAAGAGACTAAAGTGCACGTGTATGTATCGTACATATTCTCAAGCGTGTGGGGAATATAAACGGGTTGAGCTCTTGGTAAGTGTACACGATACAGGGATATAAAATTACATATGCTGCTCGCAATATAGTCTCGTTGTCTTCGCGTATGGGAACCAAGGTGCGATGGACACGATGGACACGATAGCTTTCGAAGAAAAAAAAAAACTTAACGTGTCTCTTACGAATCAGCGCTTTGGCAATTACGCTGTCTCGACGTTAACTAACCTACCGGTGTCGTTCCGGAATCAAGTTGCTGACTATATTTCGTTGTTTTACATTATTTTTCTCTTTTAATCCGATTTTTGGATTTCACTATCGAATTAGGAATTCAAGTTGAATAAAAAGATGCAGATCCGAAGAAAAATGATAAAATAACTCATGGGAATATTTTTTACAACTTATATTTCTGAGTTGAATTACAATGATAATTATTCAATTATTGCTGAGTTGAAAAATTGAGATTCCTTTGCGAAATTTTCTTGAATTTGTATAAATTTTGTTTTTTAGCGAAGAAATGAGTGAGACGAGATCAGAAATTGGAATCTTGAGCCACAGCGATTTCACTCAGCTCTAATTAATGTCTTTGTTCCTCGATAAGTTGCCCCACGTGTTACGTCATGCCAATTATACCCGCGTTCGTAAGAGCATGCTGCATGTTTAGTATGCAAATATTTGTTCGTGGTGGTCGATTGTCATAACAGTTTGAATAATACCAAAATGATAATGAAGCAAGATTTGTATTCGTAATGAATTTTTCAACTACATTTCGGAGCTGGGGACAGAACAAAATGAGCAAAAGCGAGAACAGCGTAAAACTGAACTGTGAAAACGTAATACATTCTTCGACAGGGTACGACATATTGCTTAATAAAAAGTATATTTTTCATAAACAAGAATCTTGTTTTTTCTGACCTCCCGGAGTCACATCAGGCGAAAACAAAACGCGACCTTTTTCCAAGAAGATTCATCCTGGCCCATATCTTTCATCCGTAATAAAAAGAAAGAAAAAAATTGATGTAGGCCATGTGCGAAATCATGTGGCGACGACACATGGGGCTGCTGTATATGAAATCATTTTTTTTCTCACATCTTCACAGTTTTTGTTTGCGAGACTGCTACTGGAAAGATTGCACGTGAACTTTGTGGACAGCATTAAGTTCCTTCGTATTTTGACAGTTCGAGTTCAATTGTTCGATCGTTTCAAATAAAACGACATTGAAAATTATTTAATTACCACGCGATTTACGTGAAAAAATATGAAACAACAGAATTGCGACGTTCAGGAAAAAATAATGTCTAAAATTTCTGCATCGTTTTATATCGTATTCATAATGATGAGTAGCCCGTTGTTCTTTGCTTGTTGTTCTCATGTTACTTATGGATGAGTTCTGATGGAATCCCCTCCTTACCGACTTGTGACCGAAATCCGAGAACCCCGTCGCATACGGGTCGCGTTTATGCTATCGTCCTATTTTTTTCTTTTTTTTCTCGAGGGCAAATGAGCTGGGAGAGGCTCCCTCGAAAAAGTCTCGAATCTCCAGTCTTCGATTTACCTGGTCAACCCGCTGTTAAACACTTTGGCACCTCTTGTGGTGTTTCACAGATGAGTTCACCAATAACGCAGGAGGGTTCTAAATTCTTCTGGGCCCTCGTCGTCCCTTAAATTGCCATTGCACATCCTGCTGAAAAACCACACGCTGCATTATTATTGTCTTTACCTTTTAATATTTGAGTTAATTTATTCTTTTTTCGATATTATTTGATAAAAATATTCAAAAGTTGTGTAAAAGTTTCATTTCGATTGTTTTTCTCGATGTATCCATATGACGAAGTAAATGGGAATCGTATATTGCGATTCCTTTATCTTTTTTTCCTCCCCGTCCCTCACGATGACATTCTCCCCTTCTGGAACGACGTTTATCGCGAATTTCACGTCCGGCAGAAATATCATCGCAGATATTTGAACAGGAAACAGTTTCGTCTTGTATCATTAACAATAATTGTGATAAAAATTTATCGAATTAGCAGAATACGAAATATAAAAATAATATGAAAATTATTATAAAAAGCATGATGCTTCAGAGTTTTGATGTAACTCAAGCGTTCTCTCGTATTTGCATGAAAAGAGTTAACGTTTCTATTCGATTGGGATTACGGCGATAATTTGCTTCCAAGACTACGAACTTATTGCGGAGCTGATTAAACGTTTTTACAAATGCGTACGTACGTGTGAAAGAATAACATGGAAGTGTATTATTATACAAATCTTACAATGGAACATTAGATCGGTATATAATCTGATACAATACAAAGACCGAGTGCCGTATGCCGTGCGTGCATAGATAGACATAAATAAAATATGCCAACGGTCGGCTGAATTTTCCCAGCTTTCCGGACTTTGCATCGAGAGCTGCCTTTGGCGCAAAGAAATAAAGACACCGAAACATTTGATTGAGAAAAATGTGCGACTGTGCATTTTTACGGTGCACATGTGAGTAAATTATTTTTATGAAAAGGCATAACACGATCGAACGGATATTATGTGAGGAAATAATTTTTTTTTTTAACATCAAAGTCATGGGAATATTGACGTCACGTTGGTTAAAAATTGGTGAATTATTATTCGCAAATAAAAGATGCGCTTTTATTAAATTTGCAATCTGACAAAATCTGAAGTCCATATTGTATTTGTTGTTGTGATTATTTCCTCATGAAAGAATATACCACGTGGTCGTATTCAACAAGAGAATAATTAAGCGTTGAGTTCAATTTCCCACAGTTTTAAAACGAGAACACAAACATTCCGTTATTCTCCCATAGAATTCTCATTTCCATGGAGGAGTCATTCGGAAGGATTCCACGTTCCCGCGTTTCAATATCACACACATTCACATGTCTCTCTTCGACGTATGCATCCATAAAGTTTCAAGCAGACTGAGATAAATATACACAGAGTCTCGTCCAGCTGGATCCTATAGAAATTTTTGGCAGGTTGTTATGCTCCATATTTCACGAGAGAACTTAACAGAAACAAATACATCGAGAGCTCGTAGACAAAAGGGCCTGAAGCAAAATATTCGACACAACCGAGAGCCGTCGATCGAGCCTTTCTGTTCCTCAGGAATGAGTATATACGCACGAATTCTCATACTCCCATGGAATGCTTGGCGTATAATTCTCGTTCTTTTAAAATTAGTTGGGTTTCCCGTTCCGGGACTCTTTTCAGTAGAAACACGATGTTTGAGAACTGGTATACGAAGGAGACGAAACGAATGGAAAAAAATGAAAGAACCGTGCCAGGTGCTGGTACAGCGAAGAGGCACACGGCTCCAAAACCGAATATATCTAATATACACAACTACCGAGATGAGAAAAGGCGGCAACCCGGAAGCTGAGCTCCTCTCGTCCTGTTCGAAGGACGCCGTCTCGATATTTTCTTCTCTCTCTCTCTCTTTCTCCCTCTTTCCCGTCTTCCTTTCACATACTTCCTTTGCGTCGAAGTCCTCAGCGATACGATGGTGTCCCATGGCACCATCAGGGGCAGATGTGGTCCAATCGACACCACACCACACACTCTCTCTTTTTCTTTCCTCATCAACTCTCCCTATGTGTTTTAAGTTCTTTTCCGGAAGAGTTCTAGCCGTTTGCGTTCCCTGGAAAAATTTAATCCACGATTTTCGAGAAAAAATAAATGAAAATTTTCAACCCCGTGGTGCCGAGTTACCATGACGCGTTTTCGTGGATCTACCGATTCCGGGTGATCGAGAAAACCTCCCTGCGTATCCTCGTGAAGATTTCTAGTCGATGGCGTTTCTGAAAAAATTTTTATCCATGATTTTCGGAAAAAAGTCAAATAAAAAATTTCAACCCCGTGATGCCGAGTTGTCATGACACGTTTTCGTGGATCTACCGATTCTGGGTGATCGAGAAAGTTTCCCTGATAATTATAATAATCAGAAATTGCATTCATTTTCGTTTCCATTCCTACGAGCTCCGAATCGTTTCCTTGCCGGATCTACGAGACACTGTAGCAAGGAAACAGACTCCAAAGTGGGCAGCAAAATGGTACCGTGGGAGAACACTCGATGTAGATCACGGAGTGGACCTAGAGATGAGCTGCACCGCATAATACCAAAAGCGATAGTATTTGAGATCGACAGCATTGTTGTGTCCCGGCATATGCGTTTGTTGCGAGGTTTCATATATTTAATAATGGGAGAAACTCCCCCACGTTCATGCTCCCAGCCCGATCATGCTGTACCTCTATTTTTACCCAGATCTCCTCGAGTTTTACCTGAAAAACCCTGCGATCATCCCACGTCGGAAGAAGCGCTCGATCGCAGGTGTTTAGGATTTTTTTTCTATCGAAATATGAATCGTCTGTTAAGATGTATCGAAGTTTCGCTGGCTCAGGTCGCTCGGTTGGTCCAGGTCAGTCCAACTCCAAATTTACCCCTAAAAAATTGGGTCTATTAAATTAAGATCGGTACGTTGGATAAAACACCCGAGGTGTATCGAGCCTCTGTTATTATTTGAAAACTTTTTTACAAAGTATAAAAAGCAAGGGGGGTTACAACGTCATTAATTATAAAAGGTCATCGATCACGTTGCGATCTCCACAAGGTGCCAGAAATAAATCGCCAGCTGCTGAAACATTTGGTGGCCACTAATTTTAACGATTTACCATTTTTCTCATGTTTCTACGTTCAGCGGAAATCAAAGTTATCTTAAGGGGTCATGGCAACACTTGCAAGGTTTGTAAGTCTTGAAACAACCTTCCAACCACTTGTAATCGAGTTTTTCATTGCCATGAGGTTCCGTATACTTGACACTTTGTTCACAGCATTTTCTGGAATCGTAAAATTTAGATTTTGACGTATTGTTATGAATAAAGAATCAGCAGAAATAAAAGTTTGGTTTTCCAAAGTAAATTTGTGCCTGAAGGGTAACTTTTGAACTCAAGCATTTCTTTCAACGTCTGATGCCCACCCACGCTCGGTTCTGAGTGAGCGAGGAAATCCCAGCGTCTCTCGACTCGTACGTGTTTATATTTGCGCGTGCTGATAAGAGCCTCTGATGCGATAGACCGATGCCTCCACAGTCATCAACTGTGCAGTGTGCTCGGGACTGAATTCTCCCTCGTACGTTGGTACACGCATCGTTAAATAAGGCAAACATGAATAGAGATTCTTCAGCTTTCTTCCGATACAACGGCGGGTCTTATCGCGTTTTTGTTCGCACAAAATCAATTAATTTTACCATCAATTTATATCCAAGCTCCATATCCGATTCACATTTATTGCGATTATTTAGCATAGCGATTAAATCCTTAATTTCCCTCATTCGCGAGTCAGTGCACGGGAATTACGGCGGCAGCTGAGTTTGTTTTCAATTATTATTATCTCTCGTATAAATCTTGGGAGAATCACCACAAGAGATTGAAAAGGTTTCCGGTTGGAAGTTCACGGAAGCAGGTGAACTGTAAAAATTCAAATTCATTTCTACCATCAGTAGCACCTTTAAAAAAGCTAAATAATCAATTTCATCCAATTTCGTACACAGATCTTTGCCATGAATGTAGAATTTCAGGGATAATTTTCCTTCAATGTTGAACGATTTTTTGAACCTTTTTTGTTTCGAATTTTTTTTTCTGAACGGGCAAAAAAAAGGATGGAGATAAGTTTTCTCATTTACGTTAAGTACCAAGCTCTCCTCTCGTCTCCTATCTGTTGAAAAGATAGGTAAACGGACCCGTGGCGAATGGCAAAGTTGTTTCGCGCTTGGCTAAGCGAGACCGCGAAAAGACTTAATTTTTGCTCGCTCGTGCGGGCATACAAGCACTAATTTTAGCCTTTTCCCAGAACCATTTAGGAATATTCAATTCAAGGGGAAAACTTCCATTGTATTTTATCTTTCGTTGCTGATTAAATCGGTTATGAAATTGAATGGATTGTTACTGTGATAAAACTTTATTTTAAAAAAAAGCTACGACGATCGGATTGGACTCATCGCTGCCAGTTTTTGTTTACGTACATTTCAGGTCATTCTGTTTGCAACCTGAATCTTCACAAAATTAACATTCTTTAGAGAATTTTTACTTACGTAAATAAAAATGTCCTTTCATGGTCTATACGCGCCAACTATCTTTACAAATGCTGACCAGACGAACGGGATTCTCTCATTTGCATTAGGTGAGCTTGTAACTGCAATCTAGCCACTCGTATTTTTGTCTCGTCCATGGACAAAGACATGACGCAAATGAGGTTCCACTTCCCTCTTGGAGGCAATTTTTCGTCCACTAAACAACCATTCGCGACAATGCCAACAAGTATTATGCTTTCTTGATTATTTTCTTTTTTTTTGACAGCAAACATTGTTACTAACGGGTTCAGGCGGTTGTGCATGGAACGAAGATGGACTTTGTACCACAAAATTATTCACGAGTACAGTTGGACTCTTGACTTGTTTCCGTTAACATGAGTATTAAGGAAATCGTGATTATCGATTGAGCTCGAATATCAAATCGATGAAAAACACGTGGGCAACGTGATTCAATTGTTGAATAAAATAAACAACATTTTTTTCCATTCATTCGTCACTTTGTCTCGATCTTGTGTAGACTCCGATTCGATAAAAGTTTTTCAATTATCGCATAACTCTCGAAGAAATTATTTCATTTGACAAACTGCAAACATAAAATGACGTGGACGTATTTCCTATTGAAATGGTTTTGGATTCTAGGCACCTGGCGAGAATGCAGATCGGAAGGTTGTTGAATTTGAATGTTCGGAAATATCCTTTGTAGCACCTGGAGTGCGAGCCTGAATGAAAATACTTTTAGTACATGAGAGTTCCGACAAATCCCATTTGAGGATAAATTAATTACACAGAGAAAACTATTCGCTTCCGGCAAATCTGGCGAGTTAATTACTTTACTTTTTTGCTAACTGTCGTAAATTTACTTGCCACAGAAGGTCAGAACTACTTTTTCCTTGATTTTTACATAAAATTGCTCTAGCTTTGAATCACTGCGGAAATAGGAAAAAATCTTTTTATTTTTTTCTCCAGAAAAATTCTCAACTCTCTTTTCTCTTGGGACGTATGCACGTATTCCCATTTTTGTTACTTGAGGATAGAAAACCATACATCTCATGTCTTGGTTTTCCACGCACGCATCTCGTATATCTCTTCCCCCCTCCTCTCTTCATGACCCGTCGAAGTGAACGTGCTTTCAGATAGTATAGCCACGAATGCATATGCGTGCCTGCGTGCGCGTGATTCTCTTTCTCTCTCCTTCTCATTCCCGCCTCCCCCGCTTTTTGTTTTATCTCTGTTCGTCGTCTGTTTTTGTCTTGTGTGGGAAGCGAGAAGGAGATTCGAGAGAAGCAACAGGCTGCCGTCGAGACAGCTCTCGCGTTCGAGCAGTGGGAAGTTGCCCGAGCAAGTGGAAGGGTCCCATGCGAAGGCTGAAGAGACTCGCAACACACCGACGAAGAGGGAAACTCGTGAAATAAAAAGCGAACCACCAGCAGCCTTTTCTTATGCTGAATAAACGGTTTTTTCAAACTTTCAAACGGCCGACATAACGGACGCGAAAATTCGAAAGGAAAATGCTCAAAAAATGGGCATTCGTTGTTCAGATTTTTATGTCGGCCATGATAGCAACATAGACTTTTGAATTTAGAAAAAAAAAACATCTTGATAATGAAATATTTGCGGATTTGTAATTTTTTTTTTTTTATCGTGAATAATATTATTGGACGATAAAAATATCGTTGATTCCATGAATTTTTGATTATCAGCCTAAATTATACCGATTCGAGGTTAATTTGCTCTCCCAACAAACTTTTTACAGTTTCATCAATGGGAAATTGAATTCCGCGTGTTCATTCCTAGCTGGGGGATCCATTATCAAGAATTATATATTTGTCAGAGTCGCTTCCAGTTCTGTGGGGCCTTATAAAAAGAGCATCTTTTTATTTCCTTTTTGGTTCTTCCTTTCTCTTTTTCTGGTCCTTTCTTAAGAGACATATGCTCGGGGCGGCGCCTGGCATAGCGTTTCTCGGCATGTGTGTCGGAGTTGTTCCTCTCTGTCTTTCGTTTCCCACGTCCCAGCCACGTTTGCAACGTACATCGATGAACCGTCTCATTGTCAGAAAAAAGGATCTTTCTTCAACGAAATGGGAACGAGGCCAAGGGATTGATTAATCGACAATCGATATGCATCGTTTGTAGTTTCCATTTTGTTTCTCGCTTCAGCTGAAATTAATAAAAGTCATTGTTTCCTAAAATTTCTAATTGATTTCTATAAATGCAAATGATGCTTAACGACACCGTAAAAAATAATACTTTTGGGTGCAAAAACTCGATTTCTCTATTAGAAATGTTTAATGGTTCTTATAAGCAGCAGGCTCCTCTTTCAACGTTGCGAAATCGGAACCCATACCACGCGTTAAGAAAGGACTTTTATTTTTCTCTATCTCCTTGTTTCTCATCAGAATATTCTATTACTCACAATGCTGAGCCGGTTTTATCAGCAAACCCGACCTACGCACATTGCATATTCAATTAGATACAGGTAGTGAGTACAGACAGAGACTTCTCTCACTAGGAGCCTGTAACGACTGTATCTTTTTTATTTATTGTTTTATTCACTCGTGGGTTAAAATAATTATAAACGAAAAATGAGGCAGCAAGTTGAATTCCCCCGATGGTCAAATTTTTTTTTAGCTCGTGCTCGAAACAGGGAGCGAACGATTATCCGCGTTAGCTCAGCTCCGGGGAGCCATTTTTTCGACTCCATTTTTCTTGAATTTGTCAAACAGCAAAGAAAAAAATGAACGAATGTTTTGCATGTGCAGGATGGACTACCAATGCAACGTATGAGTTTGTTGGTTGACCTTTGACCTCTTCAGCTTGTGATAAGGCTCATCTTCTAATAGAACGTTTTAACATTTTAATTAATTGGATATTGGCGTAGATTGTCAGAGAGAAGATAGTGAACAATTGCTACAATTTTCTCACTTAGCTGCAGGCTTTATCAATCAATGATTTTTCGATGACTCGCATATCATACATATGCGATTTATGTGTTGAGAGGATGAAATTATTCTCGGTACAAAGTTTCGCCCGCTCGTTCGCTCATCAGGACATGCACATCTGCACGATGGCTGCTTTCCAAATAGTTAGTTTTGACGTCATTCAATCTCCAAGAAAGATCAAGGGAGAGAGATAAAAAATCCCATTGCTATCGAGCATCAGCGATTAAAATAAAAGCAGTTGCCAAATTATTATTTTTAATCGAACTATATTAGTTTTTTTTTCACTTTTTCCCAGAGTGAATAAAATAGACGGCATTTTCCGTTTTATACTAAATACTCACGAGTCATTTCGGTAACTCCATATATTTTTATGGATCACCTGAAAAGACGGAGTTTATCGTTGCCAAACAGAAAATGATTCAATTGCTACGCTGTTCATGAATCATTTTTAAATATTTTTCCGTTCGATGATGCGGAATTTCGGTGATCGAATTTACATTTTTGTACAGTACACGTCGGCGCGCCTGTTGGAGTGACATTTACCTGGCATGAACTTCCGATATAATAAGAACATGGAGATGTGACAGTCGAACAACGGTAGGGAGTGTGCCGATGACGAATCATTAATCAAACAATCACTTTAATCGAGGCGCGTTCGAGGAGACGTGACGCGGCATGGCGCGCACGTTCGTACATCCAAACATACGTTCTATTATTATTAATGAATGTAAACACGTATACATATGTTATGTGCACAAAGATACGCATGCATAAAATCATTGTTCAAGATTTTCAGTTTATTTAATGCGTTGAATTTATTCATTCTACATTGCGTGAAAAAATCTTTTAGATTTTTTTATCAAAAGCGTGTCTGTCGGTAATTAGAAATAATTAACGCGTAAAAAAAAAAATTTCGAGAAACAAAAAAACGTCAATGCTAATTATTACCATATTTATATCATCGATATATGAGGTTTCAGATTCTGTGTGTACCACTCTTGACTACATGCAGGGTTAAAGCCAAGTGAGATTAAAAAACGAATTCGAAGACTGTAGATACGTAAAATTGGTAAAAGAGGCAAAAAGTATTCCAGTAGGATGCTCACGCAACAGTCGGGTGTAGGATATTCGGCGAATGTTCTTCGCGGGATTAAAGTATCGCACGTATATGCAAGCTTCTATAAATGGAAGGTTAAATAAGAAAAAGGCGTGATTCATGAAATATCATATTCAAAAATGCCACTTATTACGGCCTTTTCATTTCGAGAATAATCGTTACAAGTATATCCTTGAGGCGCAAACCTCTGAATATTTTTTCTATTTTATTTTCATTTTTTTACAACGGTCCATCGAAAAGAGTTCTGCGCCCACACACCGTTCTCAGCTCAGCTACCACATCTCAGTGATTTTACACATGTATGGGTTAGCATACGGAGCCTGACCGGTTCCCCGATTTTCAAAAGTCTCTTCTTTCGCAATTTGGACGAGTAAAAATGAAAGAAAACATCTGTCCACGGTGTTCATAGCAATTGAGACAACGCCTCTAATCAGAATGAATTCGGTGTAAGTTTTATTATTATCTCTATGAAAAGATTGATCAAAAGTGCATGCTTCGTATTTGAGTCTACGGTTTGACAGTCCACCTTTATTGTCATCGTCAGTTACGTAGACACATGTACCTGCACCGTACGTAAGACCATTTTTATGTTGTATTTGTACATGTATTTTTTTAAGAATAGAGCTGAGAAAGTGAAAGTTGTTGAACTTGTTTTCAACAACGTTCAGGAATCTCCATTACGTTCGTTTTAATTTCGAACGGAATATCTGTTTTTCTGGCTTTCACAATCTTCTGTCATTTTCACGAGAAACTACTTTTTTTAAATTGCAATTATCAATATCGATATTTTTCGGAGTAATTTATGATTTTGTTTTATTTATAGAAACTTGATTCAAGTATAAATCGTAAATATAAAGTGGCGTGATTGACGGAATTTGCGAGCAGAATGTAATGTGTTAGTTTTATTATGGACACTCGTAATGTGGGGTAAGAATACGCGTCTCTATACATACGATGGCAAAGAAATTGTATTTGCATGTGGCCGTTCTTTTTCCAGTGCATGGGACGTTGATGACAGCAGAAGATGAACTTTTGCAGGTGTTGCATGTAAAAGTTCAGCTGTCTCAACAATAGGAACGCGCGGTCTCAGCAGTACTCGAGCTATTATTGAAATTACTGTAACGTCCTGTCCGTTTGATAATTAACGATATTTATTTTTAGCTGAGTCTTGATTTCTTGTCTTGATATCGACTTTTTCGATGATGCAACGGTTTTCGTTTTACTCCGAAGAGACTGCAATTGTTCAGAGCAATTAATCTTTTTGCTGATTAATGACATTGGGTATGGCAAGATTCTCGGTAATCAGGAGTTCGCAATGAGCGTCACTTTCCAGTCACAGTCTTTGAGGGATTAATTATAAATAAATAGTGTGGAGCGAAACGAAGATTTTTGTTCTTTTCAATGAAATTTCCAAACTCTTTAAAGAAATTGTGAAATTTGTATGCTGATCTTTCAGTTAATGAATCCATCGAGAGTGAATGCTGTTAAACAATCGTTTGCACTCACCGAACGGCTAAGTGTATGTCCCCAGATTGAAACTCGATTATTGCGAAGAAAAAATGAGAAATATTTGCATTGTCCGGAGATTTCTCCATCGCTGCGCGCATGAACAACAAAAAAGTTCGTTGAGAGCTTGATCGATGAGTTATGCGAATTTCCTCAACAATCCTGTTTACAGACCGGTGACACTAAACGATAGCCACAATTGTGTGTTCAAATAATACTTCGAACTGTTTTCCAATATGTCTTAGCCGCTTTGCATAACTCTGTTGTAGGGCGCCAGGAGGTTGCATTATGATTCCTGAGTGTACTTAAATGTTTCTGGTTTTGATAAACACTCGGTGACCCGGTGACGTCCTGTCATTGAAAATTTAGTTAACTCCGTTTGTTCAAATTTTTTCTTTCGGTTCGGATCACAGCTGCAATAGTTTCAAGGATGCTCTTCATTGTGGGAAATCTGCAGCATATTCAGCAGAAATAAGTTTAATCACATTATATGATCACTCCACCTACCTCCACCAAGATGGGCTTTCTGGGTCCTCTTCTCGACTGAGCAGATATCAAAGAGGGTGTTAGATTACATACGACAAAAGGAAGGGAGTTCGAACACGTTGAGAGGGGGCAGAGTGCATAGCTATTGTTTCACTTCCCATATCTCTCTTGTACGTGCCACGTAATTGGACGGAAATCTTGTCTGAGTTTCCGATCAGACTGTCGATAGAGGAAGGGATGGTGGTTGCAGATCCTGATACGAAGAGCACCCTACTTCCGATTTTCATCCATTATTTCGAAAAAACATGCTTCACCGGATCTATACTCACGTGGGTCGAGGGAGGCTCCGGCGGAAGAGTAATGAAAATGAAATTCAATCTCAACTGTAGATAGAGGCACGAAATACATCTCATACATATGAGGTCGCCATGTTTTTCCTACTTCGTCCTCTCATGGCGGAAGACCGAAACACATGTATGTCAAAGAAAAAGCAAGACTCTCAATTGTCTTTCTTTTTCTATCTCGTCGAACTCATAGCCGTGCGGAACCGTCCATTCGGTATTTACGTACCGTCTACTCGGAACTTTTTCATCCATGACGCCCTACCTTTCCTTCTAACATTAGTCTCGAAGACTTTAATGTCGTGGCCTCTCTACTAGGGAAGCAGACTAAATCAACAATTTCAAGTGTACAGAAATTCCCCGAACGTAAGAGTTTTGGCTCCCATTTTTGAGCTGCATCTGTCCTCAGTTTAGTCTGCAGTATGCAATGATCGTTTTCGTAAGCGCACGTGCTTCGATCGGCATCTGTAAGGGCAAGAAGCAGCTTGAAAATGTAATCAGTACCTTAAAAATAAGATGAAACATTGCATGTCGGAAGCTGATACGCAGTTCTCCGACGTATACATCTGGGGAAGAGGGGAAAAATTGCACCGGATTTCTCGGATGACAAGAGAACATCCAGGAACTTTGTTCAATTCGAAAATTCAGGCATGTTGGTCAACTGTTAAGCTGCAGTTTTCATCTACCGCTCGATTGATATCTATGTATGAAATATCGCTCGAGGTAAAACAGTTCCTTCACGGCTATCGGTAAGGCAAATTCCTCTCGGATTTCAAGAGAACAGTTGGTAACAGTTTTCAACGACCGATAATGCAGTTTTTGACGTACTGTGAGAAGAAAACCTTTCAAGAAATTGTGAAACTTTCAACATTATTATTTCAGTAGCCTATATTTTTCATCCACCAATTTAAAACATGGCGAATCCTCTTTACTGGGGAAAAACCCGGACAAGTACATTTGTCTACTGTACGTCTGCATTGATTTGCAACTCTGTGAGAACTTCTGACCGAAAAATTTTCGCCGGCTCGGTACAGCGGCAAGCTTGTGTACCGAACGAGCTAGAAGACAATGCAAACGTGCACTGTTTTGTAACTCCGTTCATAACTCCGTTAATCACCCTCTTTATTCTTGACCGTCACCTCGAACACACAGGTTTCCAAACATCTGCATTTTAGGAATCCTCATCAGAATCGAAAAGCTACGTTCATCCGTCCTCTCTCTCTCTCTCTCTCTCTCTCTCTCTCTCTCTCGTGCTGTCTCTCTCTCTCACGGCTAGACTGCAGGGTGTGTTGGAATGTGAGTGCATTGCGGATATTAAATCTGAATCGTCAGAAAAAAATGGGACTAGATGATTACCATTCATGTCATTTAGTGATTATTTTTATTTATTTGAATTCCATTGATTTCAATGAAGATCGATTCTTTCAGAACCAGTTACAAACCGCCCACGGCCATAGTTATAGGTGCCTAAATAATTAAGCATTTAGAAGTAGGTGATTAAGACGTTGTACTCGGGATCGGGATGGTGGTAGAACGTGTTGTTGAGACCACAGTCGTTGGTGACGATGAAGAAGTTTCACTCGTGCTCGGGATCGGGATAGTGGTAGAACTTAGTGTTGAGGCCGCGGTTGTTGGTGACGATGGAGAAGTTTCACTCGTGCTCGGGATCGGGATAG
>JBAJMU010000007.1:7374244-7556911 GCA_037952995.1 Hyposoter didymator
GGTACACTCGTAGAGCTCGGTCTTGCGGGTGCAGTTGTCGGTTCCCATCGAGATGTTTCACTCGTTCTTGGGGCCGATACAGTCGTAGAGGACGGTCTTGCGGGTGCAGTTGTTGGTTCCCATCGAGATGTTCCACTTGTTCTCGAGGCAGGTACACTCGTAGAGCTCGGTCTTGAGGGTGCAGTTGTCGGTTCCCATCGAGATGTTTCACTCGTTCTTGGGGCCGATACAGTCGTAGAGGACGGTCTTGCGGGCTCAGTTGTTGGTTCCCATCGAGACGGTCCACTCGTCCTCGAGGGTGGTACAGTCGTAGAAGTGAGTGTTGAGGCTACAGTTGTTGAAGCCGATGAAGACGTTCCACTAGTGCTTGAGGCTGATACAGTCGTAGTCGTTGGTATTGAGTCTACGTTCTTTTTACTGCCATGCTTCAGCTTCAATAGTATGAATGGATCAGGTTTTGATGATACTATGTTTACCGTTATCACCAGCACAGCAATTATCACCTGGAGTTTGATATCCATCACCTGAAATTAACATTTTGAATTTATTTCGCTCATGTCAACCATTAACCGCATACGGTACGCTATATATGAATCCAGGGTTACAGCGCCCTGTCCGGGGAAAAAAATGTGAGACAAGTACATTGCAACCATCGGTCTGCATAGCCGTTCATTGCATGAAAAAATTACTTGCTAAATAAAACGAAATGAGTTTTCAATTAATTGAAAAAGAAAACTCTTGCGTGAAACAAAGTGCTATCTGTCTACAAAATTAGTTATTTCACAGCTCTGTCGCTTGGTCTTCAAGGCTGTTCCCGAGAATTTAACCAAAATTCGTACGAGCCTCACACTGAGATTCGAGCTTACAAAATAATTCACAAAGTACTATTATTTTGGAATGGGTAAATGGCATAAAACTTTTGAGATTCTGCAGTAGGTTTTTTTTCAAATAATACTGATCTCTGGTACGAAGCGGAATAGCGGAAAGACTGTTGTACCATTTCCGATTTGCTGCAATGTGCTCAGTATTTCAACTCTGCGGCATTTTAATACGAATCTATATACTTTTTCATCTAATAGATGTGCAGAGAGTAGATAATTTTGCAATGTAGATGGAAGGCAACCGGATACATACCAATGTATTGTCCAACAACCAAAATTCGGTTTGGCCTGAATCGAAATTGTCAGGCGACGTTGCAGCTTTGTCTTGTAGGTGCACTTCACGCCCTATTATCTGATGATATGAATAATTCAGAAACCACTGATTAAAAATTCTTTTACGACTGCAGCAGTTGGACGAAATTACTTGGGGTTGCGAATAAATTTTAAGCAGAATCGTAGGATCCTGAAACCAGTACCCAATCTTTACACAAATTGTAAGGAAGTAACGAGCTTTAAGTAAACCTTTATGTATACTGAAACATTACGAAATGTTACCAAGAGAATCTTTCGAAATTCGGCAGCGAGTTTTGTAAATGCTTGAGAAAATGAGAAATGCTGTCAGGCCCTCCAGTTTTAATGCCGAAAACTGGAAGCATGATCTCTCTGTTCTCCGCATATCACATGAACGTGCTTCTTTGCTATCACGTATTCAAAAAGAACGTCCTTCCAAAAAATTAACGCGATCCAAGCCAACTTGGGTTCCATCGTTCGTGTTATGACATTCGTGACAATCAACGTATTTGAAATATTATATCTTCACCACGTTCATCGCACGAGTGATTACATTTGGCGATGAGCTTTCTCGTTGTATATCAATGAAAAATAAGTCTCATTGTCTCGAGTGATAAAGTAAAACGTTTCACGAACTTTCAAGGTTTCAGCTGGTTCGCATTGTCACGTTTACATGTTATCATGGCAAATCCCCTTCAGGGGGAAAAAGCTCGGCCAAGTAAATTCGTGAATCGTACGTTCGCACGGGCGAAAAGTCGGTACAGAGGAAAGACGTGACCGAAAACATCAACGAATTCCCGACAACCGCTGATGTTATTTTGCAAGCTGACCGTTTTTCCATTTATTTTGTTTCAGGTGAGTTGACGGAAGCGAGAATCTACATTCAGCATACCGCTGACTTTTCAAAGGTCATTGATGTTATTTAATTTCGTCTGTGACCCGAAACAAGGTTTGCTATCACATTGAACTGAGAATNGACCGAAAACATCAACGAATTCCCGACAACCGCTGATGTTATTTTGCAAGCTGACCGTTTTTCCATTTATTTTGTTTCAGGTGAGTTGACGGAAGCGAGAATCTACATTCAGCATACCGCTGACTTTCCAAAGGTCATTGATGTCATTTAATTTCGTCTGTGACCCGAAACAAGGTTTGCTATCACATTGAACCGAGAATACTCTCATACAAAGCGCTAGTGTCAATAAAAAAGGAAAAATCGTACATCGTTCAATAGAGAGCGAGAAAAAACAAAGAGATTCTTGACTAACGACACAAGAATGCACAAAAATCTTAGTGCATACCCTCGTGAGGGATTCTAGATAGAGGGCCATGTTTTTCAACGGGTTATGGATATACTTACGCAATTTGCAATTGTCCAGTCCCGATATCTTGTCATTTTTTCTTTACAGAACAAGCAATTAATTTTCTTGTCAAGGACGCAAAGACGAAGGAGTCCTACGAGAGCTTGACGACCGCGTGGACAGGACTTTCGCTACCTTTTTTCGTTCCCCCTTCGCAACAGTCCCGGGAGAAAAGTCAATAGATCCAACATTCTGATAGACGATCCAAACATTCGAAAAACCCTGCAGAGTCTACATAAATCGTATATTATAGCCAGCTCGTGCGAGGCTCTCGCGAAGAGCGAATCCTCTCTCACGCGTCGTCTCGTCCTCGTTTTACAAGTTGTTATACAAGAATAGAATACGAGTAGCCTGCCGCGTGCGCGCAAACGACAACGAACAGGAAGAAAACAACCGGACCCCCGTCTTTCTCAGACACGAAGAGAAGATAAGATAGTGTTAGGACCCTAATCCACTCTCGCGATATTTTTTCCCCTCAAATTCGTCTTCATATCTATCAGAAGGTCGTTCAGATCCGAGTTTAACTAAATAAAATAATTGAACCTTTTGTACACTGCATTCCGATCGAATAAAATTTAAACAAAGTTACCGCGCGCTTTACCAAGCTGGTCCACTTTTATGCGATCACTGTGACTCGGCTTTGTTGAAAAAATTCAATATTCACCGATCCTAGTTTACAGAAAATTATAAAGACCCACGACGAAACTCGTGATCTCAAAACTGTTCATCCGAGAACTCGATAGCACGTCTGCGGTAACCGGTAATTTAATTACGGAGTCGTTTATCTTCCGTGCTACGCATATTAGTTCTCGTCGTCTTCGAAACTACTTGACGACAAGAAAACTTTAGGTCGCATGTTTATCTAACAAGTTTCTTGCCTATGTTCCAAAAAGTATTGCTGCGTTGAAAATAAATTATTTTTACTCATATAACTCGTGATGATGTGTTCCATTTTTTAATGAGCCAAAAAACTTTGTTCTACTCCTTCATGAGCATGTAATTTATCGATGAATTCATGTCCATAATTTTCGTACGACAGATATTGAAATTTTTTAATAAATATTACGAATTGAATCGAGAAAAAAATGTTATCAGTGTTTTCTGTTCCTCATAGAGTTGCACATGAAATTGACTCTCCTTAACTCCATTGTAGCCAGAACGTAAGGAAAAAATGGACGCTTTGTTATAAACTTTTTCTTTCCAAATCATTTGGACAATTTCCTGCTTCGTAGAGAATTCCATGCGTTTAGTGCTAAAAAGAATTCGTAAAACTCCATGTTCGACGAAAAAATGTAACTCATCTGTGTATCGCTCGGTACTGGCGACTACTTTTAATTTTCTGTTCCAACTTCGAATGCCAAAAGGCTATTGTTCATTAATAACCTATTTCATTTTTATTAATTTTTTCTCCAATAGAACAGATAAAATATTTCGTAGCTTTTGGTAATTTTTTCCTACTGCCGTTCTGTTAGTCGGTAGTCATCGATAAACATTAGTTCGTTCTCGTCCTACACATTTTCTCGCTCGGCCCAAAATCAGCTGTTAAATTATTCAACGCGACTCAATGTTTTTCTCAATTCTTCATGAGCGTTGAATTTTTTCTTGATTACTATCACCTGGAAACTTTTTTTTTGTCCAAGTCTAATTGCAATCAATTCGTTCGAAACTAGTGATTCGTGAGAAGAGAATATAGATGGCCGTAGTGTACTGGCAAGCGCTGACGTCTCAGACTCCGAGAATGCAGCGCCTGACTCCATCTGGCTCACCTTTATTTTTTTCTCATCAGTATACTCGACCGTCTCTCGCGCTCTCTGCCTTATCAACAGAATGGTCTATTACACTCAATATATTAATATGATTTTTTTTGGGAACCACGACAGGAAATATAAAAAACGGAGAATTTGTTAAAAATTTTGACTAATAACCGCGATGATATGATAATTCCGTAGAAAATCACATGATTGGCTTTCTATCAGCATAAAGTTGGGAAAAAAATCTGGAAAAATCGAAAAATTCAAAAAAAGGGAGTAACCTTTCGACGTGGAATGTCCCATAAATTTTCTATTCAATTTCATGGCAAGCGAGATTATGCGTAGGATAAAAATATATTTTCTACGTTCGGCGGCTTTGAATTCACGAATTTCTTGAATGCGCGCGTTCTTAATTTTTCTCTTCGGGGATCTCGACCACGCGGACAACGCACCGCACAGTTGCGGAACTCCATCGAGAGATCCTTTTGTCTCTGTCGAGGAACCACAGTAGAGGAGATCCTATCGGGCATAAGTAATTATCCTTTGGAGGACCGCGAAGCTCGGGCAGATGCTTCAGTCTTTCGCCTTCGCCGCACCCCGCGGTCTGCCCCATTACAAAAAAGATTCACTGGAATTTTCCATTTGTTTTTTTTTTTTCATTGCCAATCGCTTTATTCTACTTTATTCCAAAATATCTTAAATTGATCGTATCGAATTCATTGATTTTTTTCACCCGAAAACCAGAAACGATTGTCGTTCTTTTTTATTTTTAAGTTTTGTCCAAAATTTTTGGCTACTCTGGATACAAAAGGAAATTGCATTCGAAGGAATGGAACAAAGTATTTTTGGTTATCATTTTTTCTAAAAATTGTAATGTGGAAAGTGATGTGCCATTCTCTAAAGTTACAGGAAGTAATTTTTTGAGAGTGACATTCACTCGTTGTCGAAATTATTAATTTTGAGTTTAGTTCCAGATTGACGTATTCGGCGACCGAGTTTCATAGAGGCCACGCATGCCTCTGTGAGCCGTGCTGCATTGCGAAAGAGAAAGAGATGAAAATGTATCTCCGGGGGAGATTTATTCGGTTCTGTAATTTGCGCCGATTAGATTAATATTTTGACGGAGTTCCAGTTCGAGTACCAGTTCTCCGGATCAGTCATTTTCTGTCCTGCATGTTTCTCGCCTCTTATCAACTTTTATCAATCTTATAAAGAAAGTAACGCGGCGCACGTCCATCAAACATGTCTATATATCTTCGGGGGACAATTTTCATATGCGATAGACGCACGTTCCATGCCTCGGGCAGTCATGTGTAAACTTATTATCAAAAAAATAGAGATATTTTTACTTCTTTCTCTTTCGTTAATTATGGGCAATATTTTTTCTTCGGAAATGAAGGCGCGAAACGCATTTTCCACACTTCCATTTTCTACAGCAGTTCCTGGGCATCAGGCAACAAAAATGGTGAGTTGAATCATGTTTTTTTTTACAATTTATCGGTTTTTTAACATTTACATCTTCCGAAAGTATCCGGGGAACCGATTAGAGAACATTCTGGAGGTTTTGCTTCCAATTAGCTTCAAGATTCGTATATCCTTTTCAATATGAATCTTGACCTTCTGTTTGTGGCAAGCTCTGATCTACATATTTCATCCAAAAGGCAAATGTCAAACTCTGCGGGGTCTGCATTCTCTCGAAGACGTCTTCTCATTCTTAGCTACCACAAACCTCACCCTGCGCGTCTCTCGTCGCTTCGCTCTTTCTTTTAAGACCATAGCGCGGTTTGCTGGCGTATCTGTGGGGGTTGTCCGTTCGCGGCGTCGCCCAACTTGATTTACGATCACGAAGGATCTTCTCGACGCTTCTCTTCCTTCTTACGATCCAACCGAACTTTTGCTTACTGCTGCTTTGCGCAACCATCAACTCTCACACAAAGAGAAAGACGAAGAAAATGAGGTAGAAAGAAACAGAGACAGGCAGCGCGCAGAGCGGCTCACTATCTTCGCAAAGATCGCTCGTACAGATTCACCAGAGTCCCTTCTCTTCTGCCGATGATCTTTGAACAACGTACAACCCTTTCCATAACGCTTATACATTTTCGAGATTTTCGTAGCCCCGCAATCGCAGGAGGTCAGATTTCAATTAAACGTCAAAAATATAAAGTAGGTTTTGCCCATGAGTTCTAATTTTATTTGCACTTGGATGAAGATTTTCTGTTGACTGTCACGAAACGAATGCGACGCGGAATCTCCTGTATACATCACAGCGGCGAATGTGCGGAAGATCACAGCGCTCTGCACAGTTTCATACCTGCCTACATATCGCAGAGATGGTAATAATGGCGGATATCGATCAGCTGGTGTTTAATTGCCCGACAGATGTGTTGGACCTAAGAATCGAAGACATCCGTAGATCGCTCGTAATGGCTAGTCTCCTCGGTTCACGAACGCTTTTCGTGTATGTATTTTTCTCGCCATCCATTTCCAACTATCAGGATGTTACTAAATAGACACAATCGCGATCAACAGCATTAGATACGGCGCAAGGCAAATTGGAGTGCATTGCACTTCTCATTAGCTGTTCGAGTAAATTTTCTTGGAGCCCAAAATCAATTTTTTTCAACAAGGAACTCTCGAAACGTTAAAAATCGTTGCAGGAATTCATTCGTTGTAAAAGTGTGAAAAAAAAGTCTGAGTACTCTGTCATTTAAAAAACGTAGCCAGTAGTCAGAACAGCACAAAGTCTTCAATGTTTTCTTGGTATTCAAGCTATGCTGGAGGTGTACAATATTTAGCTTCTTAATGCGTTGCCATAGCCATCCAAGCTGACGGGGTTCCGCGAAAGATTCTGCGAAGTAACAAGAGAGGGAAAGAGCCTCGTCGATAAAAAATGGTGGTCTCTAGGCTTGAACTTTATGGTAGAAACTCTGACAAGTCTAGAAGATCAGCGAGCTAATACCACCAAGAAAATCTTGTGCGAATAGTGTCTGGACCGCAGGAATAGAGGCAGCAGGCGAAGAAATAACAAGAAAGGTAGAGAGAGAAAGAAAGAGAGAGAGAGAGAGAGAGGTGTTGGAATCGGTGCAAAAGAATCAACGTTGCAAATGAAAGACTCCCGCAGACCATTCGGAGGCCTTTTACCTTGAGGAGTTCCCGCTTCGAAATCGAAAGAACGAAAAAGAGACGGAGTTGCTGACTATAATGAATACATATGTATATACATATGAATATAGAAATTTCCTTGACCAGTCACTTGACTGTATATGCTCCGTTCGCTAATTATCGCACTCCCTGTACAGCCAACAATGCTTCCAACTGTAGAACTCGAAGAAGTTAGCATTGCTTTGACTCGGAGATTAGCTGAACATTGCTAAACAAAAAAAAATACGATTCGAACGCTTTCCTTACTGTCCGCGAGCTAAACATTGAAAAAATTTGAACTCGGTGATAAATTTTTCACAAAAAAAATGCTCGATGGAACGATAAGACGTTTTTTCATTTCCGCGGGTTCTAAACCAAAATTTAAGTTGTAAAATCCGGAAGTGCGTAGTTCGAGACCAGAAGTTTTTTTTGGCTCGTATATATTGAGATTATATTTCGTATTCTCGCCTGCTCTCTATCCGCAATGGCAATAAGAAGAATGCCGAAAAAAGAGCTGAAAAGAATTGGAGTTGCTGTCGAACGAGAGGAAATACGGAGGGAGCAAAGTGGCGGCGGCCCAGCAACAGAACTCATAGAACGCCGCATCTCGCCCTCCCTTTTTTTTCTCTTTCTTATTCTCTCGACACCCTTGTACGAAATTAGCAATTTTAATGGTTGCCCCGAAGGCGGTTCTTATATCTCGCTCGCTGTCTGTTCTCGAGAAGTAGCTTTCTTCGGGGCACGTACCAAAACTATATCAGAGTCTCTTCTTTCGGTCTAGAGTAACACCTACACCGTTGCCCACATTCCTTTCGTAGTTTCATAAAGAATAGAATACTCATTTCGCCACTTCGTAATTACGTTTCACCTTTGACCGTTGTATAATGCAGTACGAAAGCTCATTCTTGTACTTCTCGAATATTTATTATTTTCGGTATCTAATGAACTTGGAATCAAGAATCAAAAGAGTTGGAAATATTGCCACATCGCTCGTGAATAAAATGTTGTTTCGATAATTTTTTATTTACAGTCATAAATAATCAACAAGAACGAAAAATGGTAGACGACTTTGAGTAACTCAGTGCCCTGGGATGAAAATTCTAAACAAATAATTGATTAAACTTTTTTTTTCCTGTACTTCGAAGTCGTGAAATTTACGACGCGTTAAAAAATATTTTTCGCTTCTGTAAAGTTCAGCCCGGACTCTCAGGATTGAATTCAGTGAGTTCGTACAATAAATCATTGATTCCACGACGGGCTATTGGTGTTTTGACTGCCGAGACATAACGTTGAAAATGTGCTGATACTACACGTTCAAAATGTTTTTAACGACATCACGTATCCATCCGATTCGTAACTGGCCGAGCTCCTGTTTCGTCGGCAACTTTATATTCTCTCTTTTTCCGTCTTCGTTTTGCCATTGTAACTGAAATGTGGTCCCAACGTGTGTGCAATAAAAAAAAACAGAGAGAAAAAATTGTCTTCCTGGCATTATTTGGCTCGTCGTGCTAGTTTTACAAAATGGAGAGCAAGTTTATTCGACATTGATTCACAGGCTACGCAAATGATTTTTCTAATTGCAAACGAATTCTCAAATTTTGTTTATTTTGTTTATTTCGATGAAATAATCCAATAAATGATTTTTGGAGATTTTATTCGATCTTTTTTCCCTGTGCAAAATGACGTACGATTTTTTCGTCGTGATTCACCATGCACGCGTTATAGTCACTTCTCCGCGGATTGGAAGCAAATCTATGACTCCCGTGAGTTATACGCCATTTTGTGTTTGATAGTACAGGAGAAGTGTGCGTATTATTGAAGCTCGTACCAGTCTAAGTCTGTGTGTGAATTGAGAGAACGCACTCTTGCGCATACGAGCGCGATTATATGCGATATTTGCCAGTTCAGTGCAAGCGAAAGAAAAACGGAATACCGCGATAACGAAGGCGATAAAGTCGGCACACCGGACGATTTTATAAACATCGAACCTCAGATTGGGGATTGTGCCCGATTGATTCCCTTTCGTTTCTCTCGAAACACCACGTGTATCAGTTCAGTCGCTATCAAGGCAATTTCTGATACGAAAGTTTGCATAGTACTCGATATCAAAATGATAAACAGATTTCCCAATACGAATTACGCCATAATAGAAATTTGCGTGCTTAACGTACCAAGATACTGAGAATCTGGATAACGCGAAAGAAAAATATCCATTTATGTGACACAAATTCTTCACCGTTCTATTTTCATACCTACATCGATCATTTGTAAGTATCACGTCTTATCGGTGCGTTTTATGTTCATACGTACGTGAGTCTCCACTGCATTCGTGTATTAATCTCGTGCAGTAAAATTGCAAAAGTGTTGCACATACGTGCAAGGTCGAGTGTTTCTAGCCCTAGAATTCCATTGGTCTTCCTCACGAGAATGTGCACGATGTCTCGCTTCTACATACCGGACTCTTGGAAAATATGAATTCATTCTCATCTATTTCTCGCTACTGGTATCCACGCTGTCACAAAAGTATGAAAATACCATAAAATTTTTCTAGAAGACGAAAAATTAGATTGCCTTGTCATAAAACTTGATATTCAGGTTATTTCGTTGTTTTCGTTCGCAGACTATCAGGTTTCACAGAAACAGCACGACGGTCGATTTTTTTAGACGATTTTTACGAAAAGAAGGTTTAATTTTTTTTCTCTATCACCGCAAATAATTCTGCATACATTTTTTTGCTGGGTCCACTGTACAGAATAAACGACATGATCTCCAACATCAAATGGTTGTTTAAATAATGTTGAAGCAAAGACTGAAATTTTCCAGGTGGCACTAATTTGTTGAAAAGTGGAAAACAAACTTTGCAATATGTATATAAAGTTTCGGGCTATTATGCTGATTGGCCCGTATCTTTGCAATACAACTCTTGTCCATTGCTTCCTCATTCTGTTGAATCGTGGGCAAAGATTTCTTCTCCGGAACCTCCTGGATGAGGACGAGGTTCTACTGAATGTTCACGAATAAAACACAAAGTTGCCTCGGTAGCTTTGAGATTATATTCGAAAAAAAGATAAAAAAACCTCTGAGTTTTTTATACCGTACTGCGTTTTCTTTTCGTACATAACTACCAGTGTCGATGGCAAACATTTTCAGAGGTAAGGGCGTAAGGAATTCCACAAAGTTTCCTTCGTAGGTCCATTACACACGCCTTGTATTTTGACCTCCTACGGATGAGATACAATAGAAAATTTTTCGGACAGGTTCTCCTCCCTCGAGTACCTGCACATATATATATATACATGTATATTTATATGGGTCGTTCCACGATAAATTGGCCACTGCTTAGACCCTTTACATTTCTCATTTTCCTGATTTTTTATATTTTTTATTTCTACCTCAACAAATTTACCCAACAGAAATCTTTGAAGATTTTCAATTTAATTTTCATCCATTAGTATCTTGTTGAAAAATCGAGAAAATCTAATCGACCAGGGGAAAAATTTTAGTCTCTGCATAGTCTTTCAATTGAAAATCATTAAATTAATTATTCCATCGCTTCTTTCGATCCCAAGGAACGAATCATTTTTTTTATAGTGATTGGGTCCGTCGATTTATAAAAAAAATAACATTCACGAGAAATTCTTATTTTTTTAACAAATTTTAAGCCTGTACGCTAGTTAAGCTAGTACGATCATGGAAAAATATATTTTTCCCTACATTTTTATGATTTTATTGATTTTTTTATTGTTACTTCTTAGTATTGAATCGTTTTTGCAAATTGAATATTTTTCAAACATTTCTGGCAGATAAATTCGTTCGCAAAAATTAAAAAATGGATCAGGTATCAGTTCCTGTCAATAAGCTTTCAAAGTGGAAACAAAATGAGCAAAATAAAATATGCAAAGGTTAAGCAGTAGTCGATTTGGCGTAGAATGCCCCATACATATCTATATATTTACGTATCAATTACTGAGGCTCAGAAGGGCACAGACAAAATTGTTAAACGTACAAAGAGTACGAAAGAGGAACGCCCTTTTGATATTCGAGCTCTATTCTGTACTTGTACGGCGATGCCATGATTTCTATATAGACCATAAATCCGTAAATCAAGAAAAGACATAAAACCGAGCACGGAGAACACAGCGAACCTTATTGCTCTTCAGTGTAGCCCTCCAGTAGTCGTAAAAGTTAAGTGCGTTCGAATATTTTCCGAAAGAAATATCGATACCTTTTTTACTTCTCGTTCGTGCCTCGGTACAAGTTTTTTTTTTTCATGGTTTCTGACACGCTTTCGATTTACATTTCGGTGAAGAAAAGTCCAGCTAGATGAATCTTGAGATTGAAATTTCTATCGGGTCCCAACTGTTCAGTGGCGATTCTATTTTCGAAAGGCAAGTGCAAATTTGCGAATTATATTCGACGCTGTACCAGCCAGGAATTCCACTCAACGCTTCGCTGGTTTTACGAGTCTCACAGCAAAGAAACGGATGCTGTTTGGTACCAATGATCCGCAGAAAAATGAGAAAACGCAAGAAGCAGACCGCAGAATTCGTAACGATGAAAATTTATTAAAATCAATGCTCACTAATTAGCGTCACGTGCGTCGCCAACCGGACGTGGAGTGAGTCGATCGATACATGATGCCATGATTGCTCTTCATGATTTGGAAAAGCGTTTTTTTAAATTCTCTTCGCCGAACTTATTTTCAAGGTCACACGTCCTTCCTTCCGGATTCTCCATTTAAATCGGAATTGACGAAGGAAAAGTAAACACGTCGACTCGAATTTGTTGTACCCGGATTGTGGCCAAATGGGCGGAATTTGTTTGCGTCCGCTTTCCGGTGGTCAAGTCATTCATCAACGAGAAAAGAATAGGAAAAACGGAATCGTTGATCCCGCAAAATTGCAGGCATTGCGTGCTGGATTCGTCGCGGTTGAAAAATACCAGCTCCGAGGCCAACAATTATTTACAAATAGGCTGCAATTTTCTTCCGGATAAGCCACCTTGAAGCGACCACCCTCAACAGTATAGACATATAGCAGGAAAATATGAGAGAATGTCGAAAAAAAACTCTGAAAAATCAGGATTTCGGGAAAGTAAAAAAAAAAAATTTGGACATTGAAATTATTGACGGCAAACATAACTTCATAAATAAAATCAAATCCATACAAAATTTGCGAGACAAAAATTAAGTTTATTCATCGTGCAGCATCTTACATAAAAAAAATTAATAAACAAATTCGATTGAGTAACAAAATGACAATTGAACTAATGAATTTGGAAAATCTGATATTTTTTATAGTGCCGCCGAAACCAATAACAGTTTTTTTTTTTTGCTGATTCATATGGAACAATTTATCGCTTTCGATAAAAGAAACCAATACCAAGATAAAAGAGTAGCAAAAAAGTACCATTTGCGGCACGTACCAAACGTTAATGAGACTCGCTCTCTCGCTGGCTGCTAATAACCCAAGAGAGATTTGCGTCTCGTAAACACATAAGCACCAACAACAGAACGCCGAGATTTAATCCTCACGTTCCACGCTTCGCGCACGTGTGGACTAACAAAAAATGTAGTGATAACGGTAGGAAAATGAATGTATAGAAATATTTACAGTTAAGTTACTATATGCAAAGTCTAGAAAGGGAATTTATCATCTGAGATCATTTCGATGAGGAGTCTGACTGATGGACCTGTGAAGATTGGAAATGAGAGAAAAAAAATGTCGGAATTTATTTAATACCCTGATAAATATGAACCCGATGTTGCGGAATAAATTGTTTGCTGTCAAGTGATTAAATTTTCAAAGTATTTAAAAAAATTCGGTACAATTATTGTTGCCAAAATGTCGAAAAAATGGTTTCCGCGATCTCGTTTTTTGATAAATAAATTTTTTCCCCCATTTTTCTAATTTTTGATGCAGTGGAAATTTTTTTTTAAATATTTGGATTTTACACATATTTTCGCAACTGAGTAAAAACGATTTTACCTCGCGCAAGGAATTTCTTGTAGAAATAGCAGTGAACGAGGTTTACGAACAGTACAATCCTCCGACTGTACAACCAAAGAGGCAAGATGAAGTTTACGTGGCCCATACCAGAGAAAAGTGGTGTAAGGGTCTGTGCGTTAAGCATCAGAGCCAAGATGAGAGGATCGAGAAAAGGTGGAGATCAGAGAGAGAAAGGAGAAAACCGGTCGGGCAAAGAGGTAAACACGCAAAGGTGACGTACTCTTACAGAACAGCTCTTGACGTCGACGTCTCTTTCTATCGTCTCCCTCTCTCCCTCTCTTTCTCTCTCACTCACGCATACACTCACGGGACTATACACTCGCTCGCACCTCGGTACGAATTTTATTAACAAAAGAGCGTAACTCTGCGGATTTGAATTAAGAAAATCGTGCACTAAAATGTTTTAGTTCTCCGAGGATCGTTGTGTGCGTCTACCGTGAACGAACTCACGCTCTTCGCAGCTCACATAAATCTCTCTATTTCGTCATCGAAAACCAAATTCTACGAGTATCGAGTTCGTAAATTACTTCATTTCTCATTTAGTTCATTAGTGCATTCCGCAGCGTAGTCGCGTGTTTGCTTTATGGTGAAACAGCACAAGATTTGTTGCTTCGAAAAAATCAAATTAAATTGTAAATTATGAAATAGAAATGCTAGAAAATTTGGTAGAAACCTCCGATTTCTTCGACTACTTGAAATTCTAATTCATTTTCTCCGAAGTTCCGGATCATGATCATCGTCACTAATGATTTTTTTTTCTTCGTCATAGTCATTTTCGGAGTAAGTCTCGAATAAAGTTCGCACAGTGATTAGTAAGTGGGTTGAACGATGAGAATTTTCTCACGTATTGAATCGAATTATTTGCCATTTTGCCTTTAGAATTTTTAGCCTCGATATGATAGTAAAAAAGAAATCATTCGCTCTGGGGTGGTCTTTAGTCTTAGTGAATGAAGTTCACGTATCAAACGAGATCGCATTGGCGCGCGTGTGGGCAAATGTCGTTTGCGCCTTTTGTAAAGGTGCATCGACGCGCTGCGCACAATGAGAGGAGGAGAAGGAGAAAGAGGAAATGGAAGGTGGAAGCAGCGAAACGAGAGAGACGACGAGACGAATAAAAAATGAATAAAGGGGAAAAAATTGAAGGAAGAAAAAAACAGAAACGACGAATGATGCGACACCCTCGCATCGTGTGGGACTCTCTAGCTCTCGCTTCTTCTTCTTCTTTGAAGTTTCTCGCGCACGACAGGTGTAGCAATCTGGTGTTCCTGTCTCATGCTTTCCAAGGGTCCCTGAGAACTTGGTCTCGCTCACCCAATGCGCCGGGAGGTCCTCACCAGGAACAAAAAAAACTATTGTCTCGAATCGATGTTTCGTGAACGAGGATTGCGAGGCGAAGAATGTCGCGAGATGTATACACGTCGATGTGCTCCTCGCGCGATATTTCGTATTCGTGTGTATTCGACAAAATTCAAGTTTTTCCTGAGAGGAAAAATTCTTACCTCCACCTGAATCCTTATCAATAGAGAGGCTAATGAAACAAAGTCCAGGAAAACGTGATTTCCAAATGATTCCGAATCATTCTCATTTTTCAATCATCCATATAAACGTATTTTTTATTTTTTTATTGTTTCCGCGTATCGTAGCTTTTTGGGAGCCCATCCCATCACTTTTTCCCCATTACACTGATCCCGTCGTCCAGCGATACTTTTCGTATATGTATGTGTGCATGCTTACGTATATTATGCATTCNGCTGGTGGAGTCCCCTACGGTTTGGTAATTCGTGGAAAAAGTTGCGAAATCGAGCTGGTTTTTCATGAATTGCAAGATCGGGAGCAGACGAAGCGCAGCATCTGGTACAGCAGAGCGAACGCGCGTTGGGACTCTTCCTCGTTGATTCTTAAGCCACACGCACTCGGAGTCGGAACAGTAAGGAAAGGGTAGAAGCTGAAGTCAGGAAGAGAGAGAAAGAGAGAAACAGGATGGCAGAGATGAGACTATCATCGAGTACGTTTTTGGCAGCAGGAGAAAGAGCGAACAATCCTGAAAACAAAAAAGTCGTTCCTCCTTCGAGTTCTCCCTCGAGCTACTCGACTAAAGACTCCACGTCCGCGTTCTCGTTAATCTCATAAACTTTAGGAATCGAAAAAGCAGCCGAAATCGAGAAGAATACGACATTTATAACATGTTTTGTCGACTAAGAAACGAGATATCGTTACGATGTACGGAAAAAGGTTGAAAGAACGAGAAAAAATCCTTTGAGACAGTTTATGAGCCTCAATCTCGCGAGGCTTTCCAACTCGCTCTCTTACCAACGTTTTTCGGTATTTGATCTCGATACGTTTTTCCTTTTTCTGTTTTTTTCCGCCTCTGGACTGACGTCAATCATTATTTCTTCGTGATGCAAAAAAAAAAATATGACTCAACGACGTACGCACTAACGCGGCAGCACTCGCGATATAATTCACAATCCGATGCGATGTTTATTAACGTTCAGTCCGATCTCTGCCTTAGATTTCCAAAAAAATTATTATCGTTCAATTTTCTCCCTGCACAACCGAGTCGAACAAATTTCTCGAGTAATAACTCAGGAAGCGAATTAATCATCATCCTTCAGTCTCACTCTCGATCAGTTGGTGGGAATAATTTAGTAACGTCGAAAAAAGGGATCGAATGACGCATAATTATTTTATCGAGGATTTTCTCCGGTCGAGGTTCTACACTTGACTTCACAGTCTGTTAAATAAATGACAGAGCTTATTCGAGACTTGGGTAAATTCCTTTGAAAAGCCGCCAAAGAGCTCCCTGAGAATTTCCATAAACCCCGATTCATGAGCATGTGTTGAAAAAATTGGTGAATCCATTAACACAGTATACATGTGTAAAGATATGCGTGTACATTGCCAACGAATTGCTGCGTCGACCATCGGCACAATATTTGCCACTTCCTTCGATTTCGCAAATATTGAGACTCGTGGGAGGATTCTCGTAGGAGGCCTCTTTACCACGTCGCAAAGTTTCCTCGCTGCGCGGAGAGAATAAAGATCATTTTCTTGAGCGAGAGCAAATTACGTCCTTGGACCAATTTACATGGCGAAGGAAAAGTGTAAAAATAATGAAGGAGCTGCCTGCTATAAAATAATCAATGATATAACGAGAGAAATCTTAATGACGATTCTCCAACTGTTCTCCACAACCTGCGGAGAACGACTATTAATAATATGGCGCCTTTTAGTTCACGCGGCAACACGCGATTTACAGACGTACGCTTCTTGATTATTCCAACAACAGAAACATGCATTAACAGTTAAAGAACGCCGCATGTAGCCACTACGAAAGGAGCTCGCGATGGAGCAAGACAAACACTGTTCGAGAGACGTGCAGGATGAAAAATGAAGATGGGAATGAGATTTCGTTTCATCCCGCCGGCAGATCCTTTGCTACGCGATCAGCAAATTGCGCATGTGAAATTATTCTTTTCCATTGCCCCAAGAACGAATAATTAAAATGAAATAAAAAAATTATCGCCATCATATTATCGAGTAATTGTTCAGAAAGATAATTCCAAAGTGCTCCTTCATTTTGATTATAAAATGTGAAAATATAACGATCCTAGTTAATCGACCGAATTCTACGAATTTGACCAATTGCAAATGAATTATCGGTGAATTCTTTCGTATTATCAAAATCTCTCGTTTATTCGACCCAATCGTCCTGTTCACGAGTGAATGTTGGCGCGCCATTGCAAAAGTCTCCTGACTGCGGCGAGTCGAAGCGATACAACGAATAATTCGTATATCTGTGCGAGGCGAGCAGACGAGTCACGTAGTAGTTGGAGGTAACACATCGCGCGAGGTCACGCGAGATTAAACAAATAATTTGTCTCTGGATTATGCTATTAACGAGAAGATCTCGGAACGCTCATCGAACCTCTCACATCAGGACGCGATGAGCTCTTTCTTTGTATCTTTTTCGACCAACATATACGGGGATTATGAAAGCGCGTTATATGATTACGAACGTGCTTTAAACTCACTGCTCCTCGACGTGTATATAGAAACAGTTATAGAACAAGTCAGAGAGAGAGAGAGAGAAGAAGAGTGAAAAAGAGGTCGAGCGAGAATATAAGAGAGTGAGGAGGAAAAAGAATGAGAGATAAGAATGATGGCTCAGTGGTCGATAAATTTAACGAAACACGTGAGGATCCCCCTGGCGATCTCTGTACCTCTCTTACACTCTTGGGTTCCAACTTATTCTCACTCCCGAATGAAAACCCGACCACCCTAGATGCCGCTTCGACGACGACGCCTCGAGCAAACGACTGCGGAGTTCTTAATCGTCCTTTCAAGCTCCCAACAATCCTGCTCTAATTTGCTTAATGCGAGCTGAGACACGAGAACAAAATCTCGACCAAAAAAAGAGAAACGCGAATGGAAAAAAAATTTCTAGCTAAATAAAAAATGGTCCACGTCGAATGTTTTTGTTCGCCTCTGCAAGAAAAAAACTCGAACGAACATCATGGACAATTAATTTTAAAAACCACCGCAATCACCCGAATATTTTTTTTATCCTGAAAATAAAATTGAATTCCTCTGCTGACGTGATTCGGAGTTGTTTTATATTTCAACAACTGCAATCATTAGCGTATCAATCAAAATTACTATTTAATTATTCGATATTATATTTTTGTTTTATTAAGGGAATTTGCTCCTTTCATTGGCAAACAAAAGAGGCAACGAGCTCTTAATCGTAAAGATATTCTCGTGATAAGACTCGAATCGTTTTATTAACCTGCTTTCTCTCCACCATTTTTTCTTTTATTTCTTTCTCCCTTTATCTGTTTGTTTGTCTCGTAACGTGCGAGTTGTTTGCGCATTACGAGTACGATAACGAGCTCCGATAATTATTGATTATTTTTAACATCTACGTCTTGGAACAGAACGATAAAAAAAGTAGCTCCTCGTACTGGGAAATGGTTAGAGAAAAAGCTCTTTTGAGGTGAACAAGAGAAAACGGAGTGCTCTCTTTCGGAGCGCGAAAGTATCCTGGTGTGAAGTAACAAGAAAGTCCTAACGATCGACACTCGAGAGCAAGAAAGTACCAAGCTGAGTGAAAGAGAGGATGGGAGAGCGAGGGAGAGAGAGAAGCCTAGAGAGAATTTAGTGACAAACGAATATGCCTCTTTGCCTTTTTGTATCCGAAAATTTTTGTTTCCCATTGTTCTCGCCTGGTGTAATCCCTGTTAACGCTACGGCCGAAGTTCGTTCCGTCTCTACAGGGGTCTTCTGCTCCTTCGGTTCAAACACTGTTACGACCGGCGCGGGATAGGCCAAACCACTTCAGAAATATTACAATGCCAGAGGAAGCAATGCCTGGATCAGTAGAAGAGACAAAGATGGAAATACTCGAGGGTGAGAAGCCAGAGCTGGGGGGAGGGAATAAAAGTATTCCGTCTTGTCGTGGTCTGTGCCAAGAACACACCTTCAAAATAAAAAAATAAAATTCGGCGGAGGAGGTAGGGGAAACTTTCGGGGCCAGACCACATTACAAAACTATTGACGAGAGCAAAAGACAGAGAACGAGAGGGCAGAGATGTTACTGCTATGCTGCTGTGCATCGGGTTCGCTTGAACAACGGGGGCACCTGCTAGCCACTTGGGCTCTTTCTATTCCGCTGGTTCTTTCCTCCCCGAAGAGAACCAACGTCAAACTCATACTATAGTATAGAGAGTGCGAAGGAGATGGACGCAGTAACGAATGTAAAAACGGAGGGTGGACGAGCGAGACAGAATTATCGGAAATATATCCTTCGACGTGTAGCACAAACGACGCGTGGAAAGGTGTGCAACAGTTTGGGTCGGCGAGCGATATTATAAACATCATGCGGATCCTCTTCGTGCCCTCAATAGCAAAAATTTGGGGAAACAAAATGCAGAAAATTGCAGAAAAGTTTCATTAAAAAAAAAAACGTTGTGGATAAACAAATTTGTTGATCGTGATGAATTTTTATTTTTACAGTCAACATTTTTATATGCCTAAATATTATTTACAGCTTCGAATGTTTTTTTTAATCGAATTTATATAAATTTGTTTTCAATGCTTGCGAGCCCGAGATAATTAAATGAACACTCGCTGAAACGTTTTCTGCAGCGCGAGGCCGTCCCGTGGGATTCAAAAACACTCGTCCGTTCTTCACTGAAGAGATTTCACGCGTTGTGAGAAAAGCCTCAAGGTTCCTAGTCCCGGGAACGATTCCTGCAAGAACGCGATGCAGCTCGAACCGATCTTGCCTCGAAATCTCACGAGCATCTCGTCGGTCTACACATACCGCTCCACCACCCTCGTTCTTCGTTCAAGCGTAAAAAAAAGACCGTCTATTGTTGCCGGAATGGCAAAGCAAAGGACTCTCACCGCATCCTTAAGAGCAAAAATGCGTGTATCGATTTCTGGCTCCGAAAAGGACGCACTCTACATGATTTAATGCCAAGAGTGATCGTGCCGTTGAGCCTCTTCGCTCGATAGTTCTTTACGTGAACGTGCATACGTATAGGAAAAAGGATCCTGACTCGTGGTAACAAAAGCTCACACTTTCACAAAGCTTTGTCAAAAAGTCAGCCTGGCCAAAAACTTTGCCTTACCATCGAATTTTTCAAAATCGAATATTTATCGAATTGGCCTAAATGATATACAAATTTAATGTAATTTTTTTTGTCTCTGAATAATTACCATGAAAATCACAGGAACGACACATGGCAACGCCATCCTTAACATTATTTCATCAACAATATTCAAGTTTTCATTAAAAAAAAAAAAAAAGGAAAAAAGTTTTATCGAAAGTCAGGAATTTTTTTAGTGTTTGTTTTTTTAAATTGCGACAGCACGATTTGCTTGTCGAGACATTCAAGTATATTGCAAACTTCGTGTAAATATGCAAGCCAAGAAGATGCAGCTCTTGGAACGGAGTGAGAGGAACGAAAGAGAGAGAGAGAGAAATAGACCAGCACGAGATGCTCGTTGGAATATAAGTTGCCTTTAACATTTTCGCGCCTGGTTCGGCGGCGGTGTTCTTACCTGGTCGCTACCAAGATCTGTACAACGAGCACGAGCACTTATGGCGCTGAGCGATTACGTAAGCGTCACGTATCGACATTCTTGAGAGTGCAACTGGCTCGTGCCCTCTCTCGAGAATATCTCGACGACTTAGTAGAAGCAAATTATTGTTGTTTTTCTTAATGGTAAAAAAAGAATTACTATACTTTTTGGTGCGGAGTTGTTTCGATCGTTTTGAGGGGAAGTCGCAATATGGAAGAATACCGACAGATAGTCACGAATGAAACAGGAAAAGAATGAGAAAAAAAAAAATACTTTTCAGTGTCGCAGTAATTATCGAAAATCCAAGAACACGTGTTTCTTCATCGTCTTCATCATTTTTATTTTATAGCCGAGAGTGAGATCTTACAGGGCCCTGTTGCCTGTGACAAGATTGAAATTCGTCCTCATGTTTTTTTCTCTCTCTACAATGTTTGTTATTTCGATGTGTTGGTAGAAATTTGAACACACCAACGAGAATCCGAGAAAAGGAAATACATGACATAGCAGGTGAGGGAGAGAGAGAGAGAGCGAGAGAGAGAGAGAGAGAGGAAGATCGAAGTCGAAGTGGAAGCGAAACATAGAGCTGGTATAGGTAGGTGTGCGAGTTTCTCGTTGTCATATATCTATAGACTTATATACCTGCTTAGAAATAAGCAAAGTAGGGGAGATGAGGACCCAAGTTGCTAGAGGACGAGAGGGGAAAGTGCTGGAGGTATCTTCTGTCTTTTCCTCTCTCTTTCGTGCCAGGTTCTCGCGGGGATACGGCTGTTGTTGCTTCGGTGGCTTTACTGCTGATGCTGGGCCAAGACTTGATGTCAGAACGGAGACGGAGCAAGGGAGGAGAAGTAGAGAAAGAATATCCACGTATATGTATACGTCTTACGGATTCTCTCTCTCTCTCTCTCTCTTTCTCTCAACGTATACACTGCCACGCTGCCTGGCTCGTCGTCATAGCGGTGGTGGTGGAACTCGAAAGGTGGAAAGGGAGGGACCCGGAGTTGAAGCTAAGGCCCAGCATGCTCGGGGACCTGCGTTGCATGGCCGCCCTGGAGACTCGCTCCGCAAGGTGAGACGCGAGCGGACCGAACAGCCCAAAGGAGCATATTATTTTTCTTCTCGTAAAACCGTTTCACCAACGAAAACTTTTACAATAAAATTCTTTTAATCTCGCCATTTTTTTATTCGATCCTCATATCGCCCTACGATTTACGCGTCGCTACGAGTTTTTTTTATCTTTTTCCTTATGTGTAGGCCACTCGCCCGAATGTGTAGTGAAAGTTGTCGTCGCTTTTTACCTCGTGTTAACAGTGATAACGAACGCAACTTCGTATACACCATCGCCTGTGCTTATCTGACGTGCCAGTCTATCAACAACCTTTTTGTACCTCTTTATCGTTCTATACGCGCTGCGAAAATCAACGTTAACGCTGAAACGCCGAATTACTTCGGAATCAACTTGAATTAAGTTTCTTTCTCACTTGCCAACATTATTTCCCGGAGGACAACAGCCTGCCAATCATAATTAAGGATTTCCTGTGACAGTGGTTCCTATTCCAATGCGATAACAAAGTTGCAAGTGTTCTTCGTTCACGGTTACATAATTGTATTGACCAGATCGAGGATTGATTCTGTGACTGAAGCTCCAAGAGCAACTGATACAGTTTACATTTTTTTCAATATTCTTTTACAAATATGTGTTTAACTCTATGTGAGGATAATAAAGTGCATGTAACGTGAGTGGAGTGTTTACTCAGTGGCTCGATTGTGGAATTTTCTTCTTCCAATCAAGGACTTTGGATAAATCAATCCCAGGCCTGGCTTAATCAATCAGCAACGAATTGGTGAGTTTTCGATCCAAAAAATTCCATTGCTTTTCCCGAAGCAGGGGATCGAAAAATTTGTAGAAAAAATTCATTATTTTGTCCAGGCTCCAAGGGACCATTTACTGACATTTTGGAAATCCACTAATCGAACGAACGTCAATCAAAATCTCGTAGGACGTTCAATCAGAAGCAAAAAGTATTGCCAGTTGTCAAAATTTATTATGAAAATTCATCAAAGCACTGCAATATATTTTTGAAACGTTGTCGTACTCGAGGAGTGTTGGCCATTATGCAAACGAAACGTTTTGTGGAAAAACTGATACAGAATTTCGGAGTAAATAGTCGAAATCTTGCCAGCTGAGCTCCACGTTGTTATTGTTGATAAGAGAACGTGAAACGCTTTCCAAGATAAACTCCGTACCGTAGTAAACACAAGGGTTTGCTTGAAATCTTAGAACGTGCTGGTCCCTTAAGAAAGAGAGAGAGAGAGAGAGAGAGAGAGAAAGAAAGAGAGAGAGTTGAATATTTCTTTATCGATTGGAAAGCATAGGCACACTTCTGTGAAAACGTTTCTCATGTTTCTTTGCCTACGAATTACGCAAGCAAAGAATTTCTTCGGGGGCCGGAGACGACGACGACGACGACGACGACGACGACGAGGAGGACGAAGACTGGGTCGGCCACCCGAGAGAGTATAGAGAGTCGACGTTTGCCATGCGGTTAGTAGAAGCTCGGAGACTCGAACGACGGGTTAAGAAGCGAGCGGCATGCGTTGGCGGCAACTGTCCTTTCGAAAAACATTAATCTCTCTCTCTCAGTCTCTCTCTCTCTCTCGCTCTCTCCTCCTCTCTTTTTCTTTCCATCTCGAGACTTTTTTCCTCTTATTTGAGAATAGCCCATGTGACATCTGTCCCATATATACACACGGATATATAGGTCCTGAGGAGTGTATCCGAAACAAACGGTATGTAAAAGGTGCGAGCGGGCGCGCATTGACCGAAAAACCGGACTTAGAAATCTTTTTTCTCTTCCGTCTTCCTCTCAACTTCACGCTTCGTCTCTTTACCGACTCTAGCTTCTTTGATTTCTCGTGAGAATGTATTTTTCTAGTTCATCTCCTCGATCAACGGTATTCGACAATTCTGGCACCTCTGCCTCGAGTTCCAAGCTCGATAAATTACGAAATTTTCTAGTTCATTATTTAAAAATTCTCAGTACAACAACGGCGAGTCGCGAGAAACAGTAAAAATAATGGAATTCCGTTCTTCAGAACGAGACTGACGAAAACTCTTAAGTTTCCTGGTCATTTAAATGCTCCACAGTATGTTTTTATTTTTTAATCGTTACCGAGTGACGCAGCGTATAGTCATGAAACAAGTCTTTGTATTCGAATTTTTATTTTACGATACGTTTTCGAACTGCGATGTTTGAAATGAAATAAAAAAGAAGAGAAACAAACGTTCACCTCGGTCGTTAATGTCAGAGGGTGAAACGTTTGAGCTATTGGAAAACATGGTGCATTCACCGCGCTGTTATATCGCGAGAAAGAGAACTCAGCTGTGCACCATAACCAAACTTTGAATATTTTCATTCGTTGAATCGTTGTCGATCTCGATTGCGTTCGAGAGGGAATAAATCTTGTGACTCGCGGCACACTCAATTGTCCAGAATTCTTACGCAGTTGTCGAGAAGTCTCGCGAAGTGTGCAGAAGACCAAAGATGCTGGTGATTTTTCAGAACAAATATCGTCTTGATGGTCTTTTTACTCATCCGACACGCGAGGGTCTACACGTTGAATTTCAAGAACGTCAGAAACCGTTATTGTACTATGTGAACGTTTCATACGTTCCTTTCGACTTTCAACTCGTCGTTCTTTCGCTCTGCGGAGGAGCAAGCAACAAGACTGTGCGGGGACGCTGTATGTATTCACGTATACATGTTCCTTAGGAACAGTCAAATTAAATAGACATCGGGCTAAGAGTGTTTAACAATGATAATTCTCCTCCTCAGAGAGAAGCGAAGACACACACTCTCTCTTTTTCTTTCTCTCTTGGACTTTCCTGCATCGTCATCTCTTGCGTGGTACGTGAATACCATCTTTGGTTCGTTGCATTATGGACCAGCAAATGTATGGACAGACTGTTGCCTGGAGGAATGAATTATACGAAATCGATTATGTGGATCCGTGTTTTTGACGGATATTTCCGATTGAGCCTTCATCGAATTTATTTATTACCACTTGCATGATTAATTTTGCAGTCGACGAGTGAGCATTATTCAATAATTTCAGGACTGGGTAATTTGCAATTAGAATAACTTGTCATATTGGTGTCAATAATTTTTTGGACGAGACACGAAGATTCAGTCCAAATTTCGAACGACCTTGCTCGGTCGATCGATCCAGTCTGCCACAAATTTCTGTCCTCGTGGGTTGAATCGAGACAGTATGCACGAGAGAAAGATGGAGAAAAAAAGGGGAGGACCATGGAGAAAAAAGGAAGAAGAGGTAGAGGGCCCCAAGGGACTCGAAAAGAGGAGGGCCCGAGCGTCGTCCAAGCCACCTTAGTTAGAGGGTATTGACGCTTTGGCTTGACCCCCTTCGTGTTCCCCACACTCACCTGCTCTATACTCGATCCTGGAGGGTTCTCCGTGGACCATCAGTACGAACAAACACACTAGTCTTTTTTCTCATGTCTTTCTTCCTTTCTCTCTCTCTCTCTCTTTCTATCTTTCTCTGCACGTTGTATTCACGTGAGAGCGTTAGAGAGAATCGTCTCGAAAAAAGCACACACGTCGTGGCGGAACGTAACCAGTCGCTCTGGTGTTTGGGATCGAAGGGTCCCCCGAGATCCATTGATCGAAAATTTAATTATCTTCTTTTCCAGAAGAGAACATAGCAGCAGCAGGGGAGAAAAAATATGTAACCTCACGCCGAGTGTATTCGAAGAATTTTATATGGGGAAATTCACCTGTCAAATGATTCGACAGGTAAATTCTCTCCCCATCAGAAATCATTGATAGCGTACAATCATCGTGCATGACTTGACCAAATAATTCTCCATGAATAATTGCTCTTGTAACAATCGATACGAGATTGTTCTCACTTGTGCAAGTTGAACGTTCTCCGGACCCATAATCATTCGTAATCAGTACCTTAACTAAATGTTTGGATGTCATGTACATAAACGTACGTTTATCGAGACTGAGAACGTTCAAACTGTTTAAAATCGAAAAATCTTGTTGCTAGTGGCAACAGTGGACTGTTAATGATTGCAATTCTCGATGGACTTGATCCTCGATGTATAGCACGCTACGGGAACGCATGACGGCTATTAATGTTTAACTTCGGAGCTCAATAAGCACAGACGTGGGAAAGTGATGCTTGGAATATTCATCGCAATGCTTATTATTGCAACGTCGCGATTCCGCTGCATAAATAAGTGAGAGACGTTGTTTTAACGCTCGTAAGCAACATGGCCGTTTTCAATTCGTCGATACCACTACGTAATAGTCGATAGGTGCTTGCTTATGCGCTTGCGTCTTGTCTACCGCTTGAACATCTCGAGGGAGATGCTGGAAGGTCCACACATCTACACACATATTGAAACACAGATGGCGCACCACAGCGAGCGAGGGAAAGGCGTCGAGACTGACGTCAGCGTCAGGAATGAGGTTAAACCGAGGCTAAACTCCAGAGTATAACCGGCACTATAAGGTTTTGTCTTACTGACAATTATATACCGATCTAGGAAGTCTACAGTTTGAAATTTCTTCGAGGCATCCATTCATCTCTAAAAATGCAAACTTCTCTTTCGCATTTCATCAGGAAATTCTCAATTATTCCTTTCATGTCGGAGACACACAAAATGCCTGCCTATAATTACGCCAAATTTGTAGTGGAAACTCATTAAAATAAAAAAGTAAAATTTGGTCAGTAGAATTTTTCTGATGCGTCCTGCTATCAAAAATTTCAATCAGCTTCATCCTTCGATAGCCTAAAAAATTTAAGTGCTCGAGAATTCTGTAAAACATGGATGTCCAAGTGGCNTGAAATTTCTTCGAGGCATCCATTCATCTCTAAAAATGCAAACATCTCTTTCGCATTTCATCAGGAAATTCTCAATTATTCCTTTCATGTCGAGACACACAAAATGTCTGCCTATAATTACGCCAACTTTGTAGTGGACACTCATTAAAATAAAAAAGTAAAATTTGGTCAGTAGAATTTTTCTGATGCGTCCTGCTATCAAAAATTTCAATCAGCTTCATCCTTCGATAGCCTAAAAAATTTAAGTGCTCGAGAATTCTGTAAAACATGGATGTCCAAGTGGCATAAACTTGGCAACAGAAATCAGAAGAAAAATCTGAGAACTGGATTTTCAACTTGGCTCGGGGGGTCAAGTCAGGATGCTATCGGGATTCTGGATCCGTGAGCGCTTTGTCTTAAGCTGCTATGGGCACGGATCTTATACTACGGGCATAATATTTGAGCGAAGAACACGCGAAAGCGGCGATGAAGAGAGGCTACTAACTGCTGCAGCGTTGCTGGTGCTTCGTGATATGCAGTTATACAAGTATGCAAGAATAACCCCCGCCGCTTTGCACTCGCAATATGCACTTTGAGTATATACGTGTGTTCGGTTACCAAGATGCGAGTTCCTGGAGACCGGCCTCGCTCTATCTCCCGGAGATCTTCCAGGCTCACACAACGTTCGTGCTGACCCCGAGGGCTAAAGATTACGAGCAGGGCTCGCTCTCGCTTCCCTAGAATTCAAACGCTTTCTCACCTTTATATACATATTTATATTTATATCTATGTACATATGTACAGCATTTTCCTACATCATATAAACTTCGGCCATTAAACCACCTCTTAATACATACACGGACGTATATCTTCTTGGAAATACCTTTTAGAGCGCTTCTTTTATATACAGCGGTATCTTTGAGGACCGCTCTTCAAAAATTTCTCAAAAGCTACTAAATCAATGCGATTCTCTTAACGTATTCTTTTTACCTGAAAAACGCCACTACTTTTTTTTCATCTTCCAGTCTTGGTATTAAATATCGAGAATATTCTTTGCTAATGAACGTTTCGTTTGCTCGATCATTGTGTAGGAGATTGTGTCGTCAAATTTATTATCCGAGCTTCATTGTTATTTACTTGAGGGAAAAAAACATTTTTTTTTTTTCAAAATAGTTTAGAAAGGACGTTTGGCAGTTTTTTTTGGAAAAGTCAGTTTACAGATTTTTCTGTAGAATATTATTAATATCAGAGAGTTTATGAAGCAAGTAAACACTCAGCTTAAGTGTGGGAGGATCGAATCTCAGGAGGCAAAGTTTAGTCAGGGCTTGCCGGACCCCGTGGATATTTGGATACCTGATGCGCTGTCCCTTTTGCCCCTTATTTTCATTTTTTTCTTTCGTCCATTCCGCTGTGCCCAGTTTCTCATATATACATGTATGCAGGCTGGGCAGCCGCTATGGGAATGAGATGCCGTCGTGGTAATCGGAGACTGCGCATCTCTCGGCCTCTGGACCTCGGAGGTTCGAGGCGCCCTCGTCGATCCCAGCTCTCAAAGTCGTGGAACCACTGGATACCCTTTGCTTGTTTTTCCTGTGTGAATATACCTGCTGGATAAACAAAAGTCGATATTTTTATGTTTGCTGAGCAATCGCAAAAATTGTCAGAATTATTACGATCACTTGACCCAAAATTGTGATCCCTACGCATGTATTTCCGGTATTTCTTTCCGTTTCGGAACAACACCCGACCAGAGGCTCGAAACCCTGAAGATCATGGAACTGGGACAAGTTTCATAGCTCAGTAGACGAAATAATTTTTCATCATGAAAAAAATGTATTTCGCAGTCAGCAACGTCAAAAAATAAATTCGTTTCCTGGGAAGAATATTTTTCCATTGCTCGTTAAAACGTTTTCCTTGGTAGACGAGAAAACGTTTGGTTTTCCGTTTTTTGGGAACTCACGGCCTGAGGAATAACGAAAGCCAACATGTCAATAAACCATTCTCTTCATTATAACGAAGAGGATAGAAATACATCGACGATCCTTGTGTGGGTAAAGAGGGAAAAAACAATAAAACTGTCCAAGTGTCGCGATCGAGGGTGCGAACAATTAGGTAACGCACGCGGTTTACACTCGATGATGAACGCGTGTCTCATAAATATGTAGCCGCACGAGCATTAAAAATGGTGGGCTCTTATAACGCGCGTGTGGCGAGCACGAAGGTAGATAGAGAAAGAAAGCGAGAGAGAGAGAGAGAGAGAGAGAGAGAAAGGGAGCGAGATATCGGAGGTAATTGCTCCCGCGAACTTGTTTCTCCCGTTGGAAACTTTTATGGACCCAAAGACGCACGGTGACGCGTTACGAGGGAGATTGACAGTTAATCAATTATGTAAGAACGCACGTCCCGATTTCCGAGACCGAAGCAAAGGGAAACATATGTTTATTTTGTATTCTACTCTCGTCGACCTCCTTCAAACATTATATACAGAGTAATTAACGAAATCGTTAATTATAATAAGAGGAGTGAAAAAATTCGGAAGGACTATGTGGAGATGGAGCTTTTCTGCTATTGTGATTCAGTTCGATCGACGATTGCAGCCAAAGAGGTTCGCTGGTACAAACTATAAAACGATTGCACTGTATAGAGACAGATATTTACATCGTCGCGGTTCTTCGTCGTCTCCTGATAGCCGCGTGAAGTACTAAAAGCGCGTGGGGTGGGCGTCAAGGCCTTTGCACAGTGGCGACGACGCCGATCACCTCCCGATCATTGGACCGGTATGGCCGCCATATATGTGGACGATCGTCACGCGAGAATACGCCTGAATTGCTTTATATACGTGTAAATAAATAAATATATAAATGCAGCCCGCGAGATGCATGAAGCATCCCTGTATGGTAATTGCGGTGATGCCTTATTGGGAAGGATCAAATAATCGTTGATTGAGACACATCCTGGGAATGACGGACGCGTCTGCTGGCGTCTTGTCCATTTTGTTAATTGGTCGTGTTTGTAGACGACCTCTCACTCTTTTACAATCTTGGGATCCTCGATTCTCCTGAAATCGTTGCATTCCGAGGAGCCTTAAAGATCAGAGGCTCGAATGATTCTAGATACAAGCTCGTAAAACAGGCCAAGCTATCGGGAACGAAGCCACCGATTTTTTGCTTCATTCGTTATTCCAGCAGCGAGGAATCGACGATTCCTTGAGTCTCATTTTCCAATCGTATTATTAGTGAAATTTTTTACTCTCTTTCTCTCCAAAGACGTTCACTTACTTACACTCTTGGCAATCGACCTTATGTTAATGTCATTCTTTGGCATTTCTCCCTCGCAGCTCCAACATTCGATAACTTACGACTTACGAAACTCACGTGTGTGTTTATCCTCCACGTACGCCTTTGAGACATCCTGACGAATCATTTTTTTTTCTCAACTCGTTTATATCGCAGGGACGACGCGCTCGCGTCTCCTTTCTAATTGACGAGAAACGTTCTTCTTCAAAGCTCACAAGAGAACATCGGCCTGACATATGTCCAAGGTGCCCGAATCACTGATCTTTGCGTGTGTGTCAATTATTATACGATTCAGACTCAACGACGAGTCAAGATTAACCGCGTGACTCTACACTCACCAATTTTTGAAATCCTCTCCATTCTTTCCGCGTGAAAAGTATAATTACACGTGAACCAACGACACGAAATCTGGGCTCATGCAATAAAGCATTTTCCAATGATAAAAAAAAGCGATGAAAAATAAAAAATTCAATTCATTTTAATATCGAAACTAAATTTTGTCGTTTCATGCAAACGTTTGTGCATCTCATGCCGAAAGACTGTTGCCTGTTTTTCGTCAATTGGAATTCATTCTTCGATGAATGACATCATTGATTCTATTGAGACAACGCTTTCAGGTGCAAAGCGTTGAACGAAACATTAAAGTTACGCATTGAAAATATAAATTTGCTGTGATCGAGACTCGAATTTCGTAATGGGTGAAGAAATTATGCAAAATGTGAGTTCGAATGCGCCTCGTCGTGTCCCACTGAACGGTCCAACGTTCTCCTACGTTCGATGAGAGAAAATCATACATTTGCTACGCGTCCGGGAATTAAATACTACGGGTACTGGTTCGATGACGTTACAAAATGTAGGTGTTTTTCGTAAGTGGGTGTGAGGGAACGCACGCGTCTTACACCGGCAAAAAAGAGGATATGAACGCGTGTACGTTGCAACAGTGACATCATCACTTGTGTCTCGCGAGTCAGCTGTGACTTTGCTTCGACTTAGATGGAGCGAAAGAAACCGATATAAAAGCTGCTTACCTGCGCGTCCATAAATATATATAGAAATGTCTCCAGGGGTCCCGTATTCGCGGTTGGCGACCGGGGGCCCTGCAGGCCTGTCGTCCTCTTCCTCTGCTTCTCTTCTCGAGGTGGAACGACCTCGAGGAATCTGAGTGGAGTGCATTATTCCGCGAGACGTGATTGTCCTCTGAGTTTTGTGCATATGGGCTCATTCGCGACAATTCGAACGCCCTTCCGAAACGAAGAGACAACATTTTTTAATTGCCTCGAAACTCAACGCTATTTTCCTCAAGAAATTCAATTTATTTTCATTCGATCTAACTTTGTATATAGTAACGAACTTTGATTGCAATGGATCTCGTCCAGCTTTCTGAATTTGATTACGAAGCCTTTATATGGATGACACCAGAATACCAGATGCATTGTCCTCTTAATTTTACAACCTCGCCATCGTCAGGGTGGTCCACAGAACTCTGGCGCTGCTCTCGTTCTATCCTCGTTCGGCCGTATATATAACAAGCTCTTCCTTTCCCTCTCGCACTACGTTTCCTCTTCGACGACTCTTCTGGGTGTTCCGTGCATCAGGGAACCAACTTAATCCAACCAGACCCATCGCATCCCAACCTTTCCAATAATTAAAAAAAAAACACACACACACATCCATTTGTCTCAATGAAATCAATACCCTTCGAATTTTCCAGTGAACATCTGTTTTTTTTTTTTTATTCTTCCGTGCCCTGAACCTTAACACTTGGTCCGTGAATGCTTTTTTCGCCCCTTGCGACTGTGAACCTGGACACTCCGTTTTGTCTACTGTTCGAAATTTTTAACGCGGAATTCGAATTATAAAATAAAAAAAATTAAAAAAACGATTTTTCGTCCACGTTTCATGCAATAGATGGACCGAATCGTCGTAATTGCCCGGACGCGAATGACCGAGGTTTACGGACCAAGTGTTAAGCATGCGTACTTCTGTATACCGATAAGTGTCATTCGATTAGTCGATAACGTGTCAGTCAATCGAGTGCAAAGAAACAGATAAACAAAGGCCATAATTTTTCAGATGCATAAAGTATTCAGACCGCGCGTGAACAACGCGAGCAAGTCGCTTATTAATATTGCAAGCAAGCTGCTTCGTGCATGAGAAGGATAAGGAAACGTGACGATAACGGCCCTCGAGATTTGCGAGCTGACTTTATGCTTACGAGGCACAGGTGTACGAATGAAACTCTCGCGCGGCGCGTGTGGAAATTTTCGTATAAAACAAATCTCGACTATATAAATATCTAATAAAAATTCATTTATGCTCATGCACACGAGCACACATACGGAACCGCGGTTCGCGGTACTTTAATTCTGATCGGCAGTTCGTCCTGCCGACGCACACAGATCGATCGATACGTGAGCCATAAATATGCGAATCTATAAGTATTCCAATCGCTCCTCGCATTATTTCTCGATCCAGCTAGATCCGAGTGAGTTGAGTTTCATCAGAAATACAGTCAGCAGCCAAACTGATTACTTTTGCGTCTTCATTGTACAAACGCGACGAAATTCAAACCACACACTAAAATTTTGATGGCTCACAGTCGTAGAACGAATTGTAATGAAATTCAGCAATCGCCAGTTTCGAGCATTGAAAAATCATGTTTGCTGAATTTCATTACGTCGTTTTTCAATTGAGCCGTCAAACTTTGACTGTGGCCAAAAATTTTGACACCTACATTCGAAGTTTTGAGAGGGAGTGTAAATTTCTGCGTCGACGCAGAAAAAATGGGTTTTTCCTAAAGAAATAGCGCCATGCCAAGCCCCTGCTTCCCAGATTTCGTCAAAAATGTGAATTCTTGTGAAAAAATGTAGTTTTGATAAATTAGTAATCGATATTTGTCAATAGGGGGAAGAAATCACGAGACTGTTAACAGTAATCCTGACGTCACAATGGGCAATTCATTACCATTGAATTTTTCCACCTGTTGAGGACACATGGTCAGGTGGACGAGGAGAGGCGAGACCGAGAGAGAGAGAGACGTATAATGATATACAGTGTATTTGCCCCATTTGTCTCCGTACAAGTAGCCGCCAGAGGAATACCATAAGAGTCAAACGTACGACGAAGAAAGAACGAGGGGTTCGCGCCTCTCTTCGTGTATATCGCCGCAACATTCTGATCCTCCATCTTTATCTCCCTCCTCCCTTCACGAGCTAGCACACACACGTGTGTATGAAATTTTTAAACATGCGCACACTTTTTCATGAGACACGCAAATAAATATAATTCTTCACGTGATATGCATTGCTCAGTAAATTTAATGCGGAATCTTCGAGATATTTGAGCCGGTCTCACGATTTTCAAAGAACTTTTGCAGAACGGAATCGGGAATCGATTCGTTTTGCGGAAAGACTCGAAAACACTTTGTATACGCATGCGCGCTTAACCGGACGATAAATCACAGCCGCCGAACTCGTCCATGTTCTCTCATTATACGGAGCAATTATCTTATTATACAAATACGCGTTCAACTTTTTCTTGTGTCAACGGGTTGCTAATTTGTTTCAAGGATTTTTTTTTTCGGGCTGGCTGAATGCTCTATTATTTTTTTGGGCTTTGCCAATCCCGAGTTTTTTTATTTATTAATTGAAAAATGTCAAAAGTTGGTTTCTATTACGTTTTCTATGAATTCGCTTTTACTTATTCAAATGTGAAACAACGAGAGGAATTTTTTTTACAAGGATGCTCTTACAGAGCGAGTGTAGCACTCGCTCGCTAAGAGGATTAGCAGCGATGAGATTTCGTGACTTTTGCTTCGACGTTCTGTATATATATCCACCACATAACAAGCATATTTCTTTCTCCCCTCATGTTCCAATCTCTTATCCTTTTCGTCGTTCCCCAACTCGTTCACCTTCTCGAAGAGATTTTCAAGAACTTTTTTCTCCATCAAAAAAGGATATACATTTTTTATCAACTAAAAGGATTAACGTGGCCACGTGTTCTGCGGTTAAGTATATGGTCCTTCAGTCAGTGATAACGTAAACAATAAAAACTTGGTTTTAATGGCAATAAAATGCGTTAAACATTTTTTGCATATTTGATTGAAAGGATAGCGAAAAGAAAAAAGCGATTGGCAACTTTCTCGATCGAAAGTCTGTCAGAATTATGCTGTCATATAAATGAAGATTATCGAAAAGACGCGCGCGGGTTCAGGTAGATTGAGGGAGTGAGAAAGCGAGACGAAAATAAAAAAAGGCGGAAGATAATTCTGGACGTTTCGTTGGTTGAGCGGAAAAATAATTAATCCCGCGCCAAACAAAAATTCTCTCATCATCAAGGGATTATATACGTTCCTGACTAAGCTGAGAATTATATCCACGTTTGTATATATATATATATATATATTTTAAAATGAAATTCTAGATACGGACTAAGCGACGTCTTTTCATCCAAGAGTGGCAAAATGCTTCGCGAAATTCCAAGCGAAGATGCCGTGCGAGGGATTATAATTCTCGATTAATATACGTCCGCTTGAAAAAACAAGTCGCATGATCAATCGTTCCCATAGACTCAACGACTCGCAATATAATTCAACGTTCACAAAAATACATATAAATATTCATGCTTTATAATGTTTTTGTTAATCTCTCGGTAAGTTAAATTCCTGAAGGTTTGTCAGAAACGTAAATCGCGGAATTATCTCTATATTTAACGGGAAAATAAGGAAAATAAAAGGTCGCGCGTTCCCTGAAGGAATTTTTATGGCACTTTCTCGAAATGCATTTCGCGAACGGGTTTCCTTAATTTTTTTATGGAAATTTATTTAATTGACGCGAAAAAAAGGTCCGACAAAAAAGTGCGATGCACGAGTAGAACTCGACGGGATATTCGTGCTGGACCATGATTAAAACAAACAAAGAAGAGATGGGAAGCAAGGTCCAGATCCCGGTGAAAGTAGAGGGGAGGCTCGTCGTCCTTGCAAAGTGGCCCTCACACCGCTCGAATTCATTCTTTCGATATACATCAAGCGTACCGCAATTCGAATATATTTTACACCTGTACTAATAATCATTCGCTTACGAAATACTGGTTTATGCTACCGAAATGGCCAACTTGGTCTAGTCACTGTTTCGAGGAGCGCAGAAGGAAATCATTGCTTTCAAAAGCCGTTGAAACTCTCGAAATATATAAATGTTTTTTTTCTTTAGCTTCCTCATTAAATTTATGCAAAAGACACATTTATAAAACAACTTTTTAGCATTTATTACATTAATAAAACATTAATTTCTGCAACAACTTGTCGCTGATTGTGATTCTCGTCGTTGAACCGCAAACAGCGTGCCTTCGAAAATTCCAGAAGCTCGGCATCCAGAAAACGGTAAAACGTCGATAGTCTTAAGACAAGTGGTCATAAGTATGCAGTTGGTGTTCGCATCAGTTGAGGCAACAGGTGTACGCTCGAGAATCAGTCTCAGCTTTCGTGGATTCGTATTTTCGTGATTTTTCATTCTCTTCGTATTTTAATATCCAAGCAATTTTGGGATCCTAAATCTCTGTCCAGAAATATCCATGAAATAAAATTTAAAAAAATAGAAATGTTCATGGTGGTGGTATAAGTACGAAGAGCTTTTATCTTAATGTGTTTCTTGAGATCTCTCCAAGAGCCGAGATTCCATTACATTAATTACGAGCCACGATTGTATTTACAGCTCATCTATTCCCCTGATCGTTACATTTGCCTCCGCGGCTACATGTGAATTCATTCGCATGCGGCTTGGAATTAACGAGACGAATCTGCGCTAGATCGTCCATGGAAGGTTCTCGGCTATCGGAGAATCGTTAAGGAAAACTGCGTGTGCGCTCTCTTTTGTCCAGGAACCTTGTAGCCACTCGTTAGCAGCTTAATACGTACTCTGTCTCCATTTTTCTCGCTGGCAGCTAAAAGACTCCGAGCAAAACGTTCGTAGATTATTATTTGAAGAAAAAAAAACACAAATACAGGATAATTGTAAATCGACGTGTATTTGTGTGCGTGTGTGTTGAAAATCCAATCAAAGTTCCGATCGCACACGACGCGTTCGCACTTTGGCAACTTGAATTTTGGCGACACGCCGACCAAAATGCGAATATCGTCGAAACATCAATTTGTAATCGTTGACAGTCAGTCCTCGATATGAGAAAAATTTTCAACTGGAATTCATGCTCGGAATTGGACTTTGGTGAGGCCCAAAGTAAATTTGATGGATCGTTTCGCTGAGGGACCGTTTAGAGGCTTGATATTTTTAAGGAAGCGTTTCAAACCACGCCCACAAGATTTTTGTTTCTCGAGAAGAAAAAATAATTGAAGCTCAAGAGGGGAAAAAACCTTCTCTTTCTGTTCGGGTGTCCCCGTGGAAATTCCTGGCGCGGGTTTCTTTCAAGTAGGATCTCCGAAATGTATCTGCGTGCGTGTGTGTCTGCGTGTGTCCAATGCGCGCAGATCTTATGCGGCGAGCGAGCAGGGTCTCTTTACCTGCTGAAGCTCGGGCACAGGTCCCAGTGAAGCGTGACCCCTTCACGGGACCAAAAATCCTCGAGCTCAACGGGTGAGTCGAGGAGGAGAGAGGGAGGAGAGATGTCGGAGAATTCTTACCTTTTCCTTCTTCTTGGTTGCCCTCGACTTACCTTCGTAACGGCGCGACGTCGAGGCCAAGCTGAGCCTTCGCGAATGAACGATAAAGCTCTCCAGAAGAATCTCTCTTTTTCTCTCATACATCGTACAGCATATTTATAATGTCGGCGTGTGCACGGGACTGTGATAAATCAAAGGAACCCTCACTACTTCCCTCTCTCTCTTTCCAAGGGAACTCTATAGTACTAAATAAACTTGATCTCACTCTCTTTCTCGTGGCGAGAAAAGGAGCGTTATGGCGGCCTCGGAATCACAGGGAGATGAAACCGGTCGCTATGGGGTCAGTTCACTCTCAACTATACTATATGGTTCAAGAAGAGCCGACGCGATGACTCTACATTCGACTCTAGTTGTACCCTCTCTCTCTCTCTCTCTCTCAGGAAACCCGAAAAAAACAGTCCATGACTTTGAGATTAATCGAACAACACGAGAGAAAGCAAAGATATGTAGAAACTTGGCTTCTTCCGCCATCATTTTATTCAAAAACTCGAACGATAAATCATTTGTATATATTATCGATCTCGTTATAATTGGTATCAGGCCACGTTGGTAAAGAGACGGATTGAAAATTTACAGTAATAATGGGCCAGTCATATTTGTGTTGGTCGAGAAATATGTGTGTGTGTGTGAAACTAAAATGTTGTATCTTTCGAACATGTACGAAACATTGGTACAAGGATCGTGGCTCCTTTCGTGCATAAGATAAATCGATAACGATCCTTTCTTTTATTTTTACCATCCAACGGTGCAACACTTTCAAAACGCATTATTTCAGATGACTGGCAAGCTGCCACGTCTCTTTAAGTGTATGTGTGCACGCGCACGTGTGTGCATTATGTGGAAAGACAAGCCAGATAGTCGAGCGGACCCTTCGGTAGAAACACGCGTGCATAATGATGGGTTTTGTCGATGAAACACACCACACGAGAAAGCTTCGACTTTACTCGTGCTTTGTGCTCTTCAGGGACGAGCACTCTAGCACCATTTGCTCCTCTGGCCAGGGAAATACCTTCTGTGGATATGCTCAACGTTCTCTGCCACTTTGAAAGGCGCCACTCAAAGTTGCAACGTCAAGAGTTACGCCCCAATGCCTATCAGCTATCGATCTCTACATCGGAACGAACAGCATCGCGAGGTTTCGTACCGAAACAAAATTGCTCTTCAAACCGACGTGTCCATAATGACCGGTTATCGTTCGATCCGATATATCTTCGACTGAAATCCTATGGTGACTCTGTAAAATCAAAATACGAAGTTGTATGTGTGCAAGGAAATTCTACAGCTCGATCGAGTGTTAAAACGGCCCAGAGAAACTTTTCACCTCAAAACTTTGAGAATCGTCTAGAAAAACTGGGCGAATTTTAATTATTCAATCCTGAGGCCAAACGAAGCTTTCTTGGACGGAGATTCGCCGAACTTTATGAAATTACAATTAATCATTACCTGCGACTCTTATCTGTGATCTCCACAGTACAGACCATTCGTCACGCTTATTTCGGGCGATCAAAAACTGTCATTTTTATTTACAAGACACTATATTAATCTGAGGAAACGTTGCACACAATGAAATTAGAAAAATCGGTGGAGATTGACTATCCAGAGCCTCCAGAGTGTCGAGGACCCTTCGAAGAGTCAGGATCTTCGTCGTCTGTGTCTTTCGTTCGACGAAGCCAGGCGGAATATAATAATTTCTTTTCTGGACTCATGTTCTCGACATTCTTCGGCTCTGGTGAGCTTGTCATATTTTTTTTTATCTTTAAAGCTGTCTTCGATATTTGAGGTTCTTTGGAACTTGTGATTATCGTCCTCGATGTTTTTTTCTTAGATTTGCATGGATGATGCTTTGGTCCAGCTGGATAAGTCGCTTTATATTCGGTCTTGGCGGGACCTGGATTTTGAATGGAAACGAAAAGACTCAAAAAATAGACTGGACATGGAAAAATTGCGGATTTTCCATAAACAGTTTGCAGGTATAATAAAATTCTTAGGCAGGATATTTCGTACCATTTGGTTTCAACTTGGCCGGATACACGATTCCCCGATTGATCGGAGTGCAACGAAAGTCTTTGTGTCTCCTAGGAATGACTTCCTTAATAACAGCCATAACCGCAGGCTCTTCTTTCTTCGAAGTTTTCTTACTACCGACTGCTGCAGGGCTTTGAGAATCCGACAATTTCCTTTCGGACTTCTTGCGCGTTGGCACCGTCAGGCCATAGTCAATGAGCGTGCCATCCTTTTTCTTTTCGATCGGTTTTATAATGATCGTTGGATTTTTAACGTTGGTATGCTTTGCGTCGTTGCTGTTTGTTGTCGATCGGTCCTTTTGTTTTAGCGATCCAACACGTTCGTTCTGATGGCGAGCAACTGCTCCAGCAGACGATCGCGTTGCGGGGGAAGGCTTAGAGCTGCCGTAGGTTTTAGGCGGTTGCGGTGACACTTCGATCCCCGATCTGGAGCTTACCTCGGGTCGAGGCTCAGACCTTATTTTAGGTGGCACTGAATCCCCAGGTTTTTTCGTCTCTTTGGCATTCATTGTTCCTCCATCTTGGCTAGTCTTATTGTCGTTATTATTCTTAGCTACGATGTTAATCGGCTTAGTATAAACGCTTTCTTTGGTGTTACTGAATCTGGATAAATTATCATTCGTTGGCTTGTCGTTTTCTTGGAGCGTAGTCGTTGAGTTTGCTCCGGAGACTTGAACGCTCTCCCGAGTCGTTGCAAGCATTTTTTTCGATACTTTATCGAGCGTTGGCGTGATCACCCGGTCACTTTTTGCCGGCATTGTCGCGTCGACGATCGCGGAAGACGTCCGTTTCTTTGGCTCATTCGACGTGGTACTCTCGACCTTGGTCTCGTGCTTCGCCACGGGTTTTGTTACACCAGAAGAGAACACAAGCTGCTGAACGTTCTTTTGCTTTTCCTCCGTCTTCTTCCGCAACTCGTTCTCGATCATCTTCGAAATGCCCGTCGGAGCTTTTCTTTTTGTTCTCAAGCGTTGCCCCGAGCTACTCGGCTTAGTTACGACCATCTTCATTCTCATCTTCGCGTCGCTAATGGCAATTTCTTTCGCATCTCGCTCATCGGCTCGCCGGTTGTTGCCACGAGCTGCCACTTTTGCGCCGGTAGAAATCTTGGCTTCTTTCATAACGTTTGCCGATTCGCTCGAGCGAGCCGGAATAATCTCGCTTCGTCGAAAAGATTCCTCCGTTGTCCACCACGGTATGACCTTGCTTCGAGGAGCTTTGACTTTCCGAGTATTTTTCAGCTTAGACACGTAAAACGTTGACGAATGTGCCGAGCCGGGTCGTGACCTTCGCGTACCGGAACCTGGAGCCCGGTGGATTTTTCCATAGCCAGCGGCGCTTATCGATTTCTTTCCGCGGCTCGAGATGCACAAATTTATCGTTGAAGTCGAAACGCGTGGCTCATCGCTGTCAATTTTTCTTCCAGTCTCTGCCACAACAGGAATTCTAATTTCAATTTTCTCCGCCAAACTAACAACGTCAAACTTTTCCACCTTCCTGATGACTGTATCCACACCGGTCGCCGGTTCTCCATTAATACGAAGATCTATATGACGCAAAGGAAGCGGTTCTGAATGCGAGCATGACGATTCTTCGGTTACTGTCACGACGAACGTCGTGTTCTCACTGAAATTCGCGGACGAGAATTTCTTCTCGACGGCATCACTTTCCTGAAACGGTTTCACGGTAACCGAAACGTTTTTTGAATCGAGGCCATTCTTTTCAACATTTGATACCGAATATTCATCATTGACGTCGATATTATTCCGCAGATCTCTCGTGGAAGTTGGAACCGAATCATCATTCGCATTAACTTGTCCAGACACTACAATCTCTTTCTCAGCATTGTCCACCAAAGCGTGGACCATGTTCTTTCCGTTCGCTTCGGAATCATGCAAATTCCCATCATTTTTAGCTGCTCGTTTAGCTTTGCGAGCTTCGACCATTTTATCAAGCCATTCGGCACGTTCAGTCACTTGTTCAAGTACATCCGTTTCATCGAGGATCCCAGAAACACTGCGACCTTCATCGGCATTTTTAGATGGAGCGCGTCCAGAAGGACTTGCACTCAGACTGGGCTCGTTGTTATTTCCTCCGTTTTTGACCTTTATCACTGAGGGTATCCTGGCCAAGCGTTCAAATGGTGTTTTGGGGAAAAAACCGACATTGATACCGCGTAGCGTTGGATCGGCATTACACTTGGTGCCCGAGTTACGTACCTCGAATGCTTTGCTATAATCGGCGATGAGCCTGGCGTAAGATTTGTCGGTTAATCTTGGTTCCGGTGAATGGTCATTGCTCCTTGGACCTGTCAATATGTCTCGCGATCGTTTGGCATCTCTTCCGCTACTTCCGGCAGATCGGCTTATCGAGGAGCTCCTTACTGATTGGGATATTGTGATCGGCAGGCCGAAAATGTGTTTGAACTGATTCATCGTACCACGAATTTTAAGCACAGATTTCGCGTTAATCACACTTGACCATAATTTTGAGCAGGGACCGAAAAGCAAAAGTGTCAAAGAAACGTCAGTCCATTTGTTCGCATCGAAGAACTAACTTCGTGGGGGAGTCATCGTTGCAGAAGTCGCAGCGGCAGGGAAAAAAAACGAATGCGCGGTTCGTTTTACGCGGTTTTCTGCAGACTTCGCAGTATATAAATTTTAAAGACGCGAAACGAACGGTACTTCGGAGGCTGGTAACAACTACACGGACCTTTCACGTTGATTATATTGTTCGAAGGAGCGCACAAATAAATATCTAGAGCTTGTGTTTTGCGGTCAGATCGAACGGCGAGTAAGTAACGTATTAGCTTACGCATTACGCTCACCGCGGTTGCGTACATGCATGAACCAGAACGATCGTTATATCAGGCTCTCGATTTAATCGAGACCGGTCGAAGTACCGAGAGACGCGTGTTACGCAAGTGACTGCCAAGAGCCTCCGGTGGAACATGCGAGGACCTCGCTAACAAAGGATCAACTTGAGTGCAACGCATAGGCCAAGAAAGTCTCGTGCGGATGTGCTGTTACATATTATTTGCTTATACACGATCGAACGCTCGAAATGTTGGGCAAGAGAAAAGTCTCGCGCCTTAATTCTTGGCCTTTGTTCGTCGCGCGTTGCCCCAGCAACTTTATAGTCAGCTCTGAAACTCAAAGACGTACATCCCGAAGCGAAGCAGCAGATTGCTCGAGTTGCGAGCTCGCTTTCTGAGAATCACGAATATCCCGAGCTGCTGCTGGTCACGAAACCGAGAGGTTCGCGAGCGGTGGCGCACATAGAGCCCGCGATGAGTATTACAGCTTATCCGCGACCTCGCGCGCTCGGGCTCTCGTGAGTTAACGTGAGCGAAGGAGAGTTATTTCGCGCGCTGGAATTCCAGCGTGGAACAAGCGGTAGAGACGAAGAATGAGAGGATTTTACGAAGATGCGCGCGAGAAAAGCCAAGAGTACGTGGTTATATATTGCAGAAAGAGGGGCCGGAGACTCCCGCGTGATCTCAAGGAGACTCGCAGCCCTGGTTGCCGGTGGAACGAGGATCGTTCCGATCGTAATTCGCGATCCTCGAGAAACTTGGTGCAAAGGCTGTGCTTATATATCCTTCGTGCCGAGTATATAGTATGCACAGATTACGAACACAGCGAAGAAGAAAAGGAACGAGAAGAAGAAGCAGAAGAAGAAGGAGACGAAGAAAAAGCAGAAAAAGAAGTGGTAGTGGAAGAAAGAGTAGAAGAAAGAGATAAGGTATATAGCAGTAGACGGTCCTGGGACTTTACAAAGGCGTCACGGAGTCACGAACGTTATTAGCGAAGGCCCGCGTACGTGATCCGCGGAACAGAGAGAATCGCAAGACTCGTATCTCTCGCTTCGCGGAGCACTTCGACGCCAATGAGAGAGCACAGGAGAGTTACCTGGCTCGAGGGCAATCCGGGAACAGACTGCTCTCGCGATGTTCCTTTTTTTTATCTCGTTATATAGTCGAGTATATATACGACGAGGCCCCCAACGGCTGCTGGTATATCCTACAGCGATCTATTCGCATCGATCAGCAGCACAGCAAAGCCGCATATCACCTCTCTCGTTGTTGTAGCTCGTGCCACGATCATCTCGCTCAATCTCTTTTCTTTTTTATTCAACGCTCCTCATCGAAGAATCCACGCTTTCCTTCCACATCTTGCTGCTCCGGACTGTTGATTTTCTTAGACTTTCTGAGCCAACTTTCACGCTGTCAAGGAAGAAGCTCCCAACTTTTTTTTCGACTCATCTGGTTCGATTCGATCCTCCTATTTGCCAATGACGCTCCTTCATGGTCCTCCGCGTTGTTCCAAATACTCGTAAAGATAAAAATGTTGCTCCGTATAAGGAACAGTGGGAAAGCATCGTTTGCTTTCTTTCGTCAATCCTGGCGGTTCAACAAAAAGCGTTTTTTGTCAGATCGAATGAGAGAACGACAACGCCGCGGTGTTTCTCGTTCATGTTCTAAATCAAAGCTGCTTCTTGGCAACGCGAAGAAGGAGATGAACGGAAATGGGAAAGGATATATACGAGTGTCGCGGAGCAAAAGAGATTCTGAAGAGAAACCTCACGGACTTACAATACCTTTGGTATCAGTCAACAATGTACACACACACTCCCTCATCAGTGTGTGTACCTCGCACTCATCGCGCCGAGAGATCCGGACGAAGAGGAACGACATCGCGAACCGCGATCACGTCCGGGCTTACCGTTAAAACCGCGCGGCCCCGACTTTATTAGTGTCTCGTCTCCCCGTTTTCCTCTTCATCGTGTCTTCTTCATGCACTTCTTGCGGCCTGTTCTTGCACCCATCGTACGTCCATTTACCGTGAGTGAGAGTGAACCGATAATCCGCAAGACTGACTCTATTTCTCTGCCACTCGCGGAATCATTACAAAACACACATTCACGCGTCTATGCAATTTTTCCCGAAATAAAAACCGAAATCGGCGGAATCATTCTTCGAATTCGTTGTCCCTAAATCTACAATCGTTAAAATACTTTGTGAGAGAAAAAACGAGAGGAAACTGGCTCGAAATACTTTGTCGCCTCAGCAGCAGGTTGTAAATAAATGTTTTTGGTGCATTTCGAAACATGCAGGTAAAACGTGTTGTCCAGGAGGTGTGCAATAATAAGTCGCGAGAGTTTTTGTTTGTTGTTTGCGACATGCGATGTTGAACGATTACGAGCGACACTTGGCGGAATAGAGGTTGACGCGGGGCGTCGAAAGAGTCGGAGAGATCGCCAAACGAGAATACTTTTGGCTTGAGTCGTCGTCGAAAAACCAGACAACACGAGTTTCTGGGGTTGTCGCGTTTTGTGGAAACAATCAGCGGGCTTGTTGGCGAACAAGGATATGAATGCATAAGCAGAGTGCAGTTAACACGGAGGCACATGGCATGTCCCCTTGGTTATATTCTCTTTTTTTTTTTACTCCGAGAGAATCCGTCCGGGCTCAAAAGGATGCCGCACGATCTTCGTGGATCCTTTACAAAGAGGGAGCGAGACAAGGGACTCTTGATCAGACTGAGAGGGAAAGACTAGCCGGTGGAGAAAGAGGAGATATAGGAGGAGGGTGGATACTCGGAGCCAGGAGAAACGAGAGGAAAGAAGCTTGTCGTTTTCCTCTCTTTTGCTTTTCGCTATCGCTCCGTTCCTCCGGGTCCTTTTGCTTCGTTCTTCCCTGTGCTTCACTCATGTCGATAAATACAAGCGATGTCGTCGTCGTATATGCTCTACCTCTCGGATTCATATATATATATATATATATAGAGAGACACGTTTATACACATAAAACTTTTTTTATTATTTTTTCAACGTCTTCCAAACTCTGCTCCGGCATCCACGGCACTCGAAGGGTCGAAATACACACACACACATACACACACAGAGCAATTCTCAGTCTCTTGTTTTCTGGACACAAAGTTCTGGGACCTGGAGCTTATACCAAAAAGATTCTTGGAGAAATTCCAACTTTCTTGTCAGCAGCAAGGACTTGTTACTCGTTTCTTCGCCGAGGACTATCTAGGCGTTGTTAATATGAGTAAAACATGTATTTCGTTGATGACCAGATGCTTTGCGGTTAGGATGCTCCTTCGGTTTCACTTTTCTATCAAAGTCTCTCCCTCTCTCTGATTCAACTTGACAAAATGGTGCGGTATTCGCAAGGGATATATAGGAACCAGTCGTAATTAACCGCTTTGCCAATGGCGCCTGTGCCCTTTTAAATTTGCCTCCAATTACCGGGAGACTGGCTCTCTGGAACGGAATGTCGACAACCGGTTCCTACTCGTGTTTTCTTGCTGCCAGACTCTTTTTTAGCCACGTGCTTTAATCGCACTATTGCACAAATCTTGTACAAAGCAGCGAAACGTTTTAATCGAAATCAACATTTACTCTAATTCGAATCATGAAAAAACCTTGCGGTCGATTAAATTATGTTCCAACAGAGATCCCTTGCTCTCGATAAGAACGTATTACGTTTAGAGAAAAACTTGCTCCTGGATTTCATCGTTTTGGTTTTTTCGTATACGAATAAGTTTTAATCGAACGAAATGGATTTTGGTTGAACGCAATAAATCGAGTTTTCTTAGTGTACCAATGTTAATGAGGGATTGGACAATCAATCTACAGAGGCGCTGCTCGTTGCGAATCCTTCTGCACCGTCATTTGTTCAAAGCTCGTTCACCGATTCTTATCCCGAATAAGGCAGCCAGCCAACGTATTATAAACACCAATGATACATGTGCGAGAGTGCGAAAGAACAAAGAGAATCCTGCGACAGTCTCCGAGCGAGAAAGAGGAGGAGGAGCAAGATGCAAGAGGACGCTCCGACCGTCCAGAAGATCTCCGTCTCTGTTCCTCTTTCTTTTTGCATTCGCCATGAACGTTTGCTCGCAGACACCTGCTTCTCTCAGCATTGTCTTCAGGGCTCAGCTAGAACTCGCGCAGTTCTGCGTTTCTTCCCTCTGTCTTTTTCTCTCTCCCTCCAACTCCTCTTGTTCCTTCCCTCCAATTCGTTCTCAGACGGTCAGTTCGAGAAAGAGAATTTCACGCGAAGGAATCGTGTTGAGCTAAAAAACAATTGTATTCGTAAATGGGGCATCGAAGAGGTTTTTCTGTTGTCACCGAAACATGCGGTTTCCGAATCCGACAGGATTCTTTCGTACCCTCGCAAAGACTCCCATGCGATTTTTCTTATTTCGAATTCTTATGCATTTAAAATAGCAAACATTCCATCGTTCATCTTCATTTTTATTCACATTGCTTGGCAAATGTCTATTGATTTCAAAAGGATAAAAAAATCGTGCACGTCTAATTTGTTATTTTGTTGGTTGCAGAATCCGGAGCGACGATCGTCCATCGGAAATGCCCGAAGAAGTCTCGTAAAGGTGCCGCCATGGCATCGCCAGCGTTTGAAAAATCAACTCGAAGCTTCAAACTTCTCTTCAGCCTCGAATTGCGAAGGGACTCGAAGTTACTCTCACAATACGTACGAAACGGGAGGACAGACGAGAAATTAAAAAGGATTTTTCATCTAGAGGTCTCATCGACTGGACCAACGATTTCGTAAAGGGCATGCGAGCTCATCATGTTCAACCTCCGACACAAGCCACGAGCGCTGTCGAGAATCACCATTTTTGGCGTTGCAATTACATTGTTTGTAATACTCGGTAGCTACGATGCCTCGGCAGACCTCAGTTCCGAGTTTGTCAAGGGAAAAAGTAAGTTTTTCAATTTCGTGAGTACATTTTCGAATTTCCATTACGATACGAACAACGCAGCAATACTATTTGGAACATTATTCATAAGAATAGTTATTATTTATCAATTAACAATTGACACGCTTACGAGTCCCCTCACATGAACGTTTAGCGACTAATTGAATAAAAAGTTTCTCCGATCTTCGAAGTAACAAATAAAAATAACGTTGTTCATTCAACAAAATGAAAAAATTTCATTACGACGTTCAAGAATAAAATCTCGACGAACTTTTCTCAACTGCGTACGCGGGAGCTCGCATAAAAATCTCGACTCCATTTGGCCGAGAGTCACAGCGAGTCTTCAAGGGTGATGCGTGGGCGCGATGTTTGTCTAGTAGGACAAGGAGGAGTCCTTTTTCCGAGCGCGGGTGCACGAGTCACGCTCCATTCTCTTCTCCAGGTATAAAGAGAGTTCTCGGGTGTACGTAGTACCTGGAAAGTCCCGTTTCTCCGTTTCACAAGCCGAGGATCTTGTCCGGAGGAGGAAGCGAGAAGAGTCTCTCTCGAGAGACCTCTCGTTCCGCCGAGAGCGAAACGTTTTTTTTTCCTCTCCTCTATTCCTTTCGTGACTAGAAAGCGCTGGTGCAAGACACACTTTTCCACTTGTGTGTCTTTTTCGTGGCACTCATAGAAGAACACATTTACGCCCGCGTCCATGTCAATTTTTACATCCATGAGTATATTTGTTCGTTCGTCTGTATATGTCTGTACGTTGCATCCGTGTTTATACGTACGAGCAGTCTCAACGTCGCACGATACCGTACGACTTGATGTGGGCGATATACACATATACCAAACGAGCAAGCAAGTTCTACTAATCAGGTAGACACTAATTAGGAAGCCTGCTGGCTATCTTTGCCGTTCCAATGAAATTATACAGCACTTCTTCGAACTACCGAATATAAACCTATTTTCGTAACCAACTTGAAACTTATTTATCGACCATTTCACTTATTAATTTGTTTAATTACCAGCACATTGGAATAACTACCTCCATCTAGCGATACGAAACGAAACTAGTATTTCCCCACCTCCGAGCTTTCAGCAATTATTATTATGATTATTATTCATTTCGTTCGTTTATATGAAGTTTCTGTTTTGTTGCTCGTTTTTCATCAAATCCTTTTCCTCAACGTTCTCATATTCCAAGGGGATAACGTATTCCGTTTCTTTCCTCAAACTTATCAATCGATTCATGAAAATATCATATTTCATCAATTATCATAATGCGGCTGATCGCGCGGCTGGTTTTTTCGGTCTTCTAAGATCCAGGGAATGGCCGCGTCTCGTGGGCAACGAGTCAACGTCACTAATATGATTTCGAGCCAAGAGCGAACAGGACAAAAATTAATCCTCTTTCTTTTTGTTCCTCACATAAATCCATACATACATCTATTTCCATATTAACATGTGTATATATGTTTATATATGTTCTTACCATCCATACGTGGAATCTCGGATGTCTAGAGCGGCTCCCACGATTGGAAAAAAGCCCAAAGATACCGGAGATCGCTTCAGACGTAGGGACGGACTTATTGAGAGAGAAAAACAGCTCGATAACCACCCAAGTTTCGATTAAATCCAGGGAGGATATAAAAAGACGAAAGAACGAACAAAATATTGGAATAGAGACGCGATAACCAAAGTGGTGTGTCGTTGAGGCTTCCATTAGACTGATAAGAACTTTATATCGACCTCTGTGCCGAACGAAACGGCGTAGCGTTATTGGACACGCGAACCGGAGTGTGGAAAACGTTTAACAATAAATTTCGCTGCATTAGTCTTGAAATATCCGAACAAGTGTAAATTACCGTGAATATTCCTCGCGATTGCCATTAATTTTCATGAGAACGTTTTTTTCGAAAATATTTTATCAGGACACCGCAACAATTAGCAACTTCCTTCAAGATTCATTTGTTCGGCGTGTGCTCTTCGTGACAAACTTTGATTGTAGAGCACGAACTACAACAAATTATTTGTGAATATTTTATTAAAACCGGTTCCTTACGATTTTCGAGTTGAAAACCCTGGAAGCAGGTACAAGCGGATAATCTTTTTTTTCGCATCGATTAACATACCTTCCTAATAGCGCAACGATTTTTATCGCGTGATTAATATTTTCAAAAACAGTTCAATATCTTTTTTGTTTACAAATTCATCATGCCAAAAAAAAATTGAGATTGAACCGGTCACGTGTGCTTGAAGGATGATTTATTAAATTTTTGTACTTTGATCCAAGTGAATATTACAAAATGATGAAAATTTTGTTTGCATTCGTGTGTCGAAGACACGAGATTGCCTGCAGAACTGAAAGCGGATTGGTCGTTCGATTGACCATAAGCGGGGTATTTATAAACGTCGTGGGTTGTCGCGCGGTTTGTGTCGCATAATGTCGCCCAGTTGGAGGAGATACCGCGCGCGGCAAAGACGAGGGTTCTCGTTTGAAACCAAAGGATTGTTGTATATATGCAGGTACAACGCAATATCTGTTGTACACGCCGTCTGGTGACAGAAGGGAAGAAAGAAAGTTAGAAAAAGAGAGAGCGAGAGAGAGAGAGAGATAAAAGATATCTGGCAGGCATGCCTTAATTGACCGGTCGGAATATTGACGAGAGAAGCCACCGGAGACGGATTGAGACATTGAACTTATCCGAGAGACCGTCCTGCCTTTTTTTTCATTCCCGATGAAATATGACCGTTCGACGTACAATAAATGCTACATAGCGAGAGATATTTATGTACTTGTAAAGATCCCGCGGGTTACGCACGCTTTCTCGCTCCCTCTCGCTCCCAGAGTAAAGCGCGACATATTTCAACTTACTTATTTATGCGCCATCTCGTCCGAGCTTTCGTGTACCCTCCTTATGGGCCAGAGACGCCGTCCATGTTCCGCGCAGCATCCCTGAATTTTAGGTTAGCATTCAGGGCTCCGCTCCCCGATACAAGGCAAAAATTCGGGAGCACCGTGTGTGTACCATTTATGGTGCATGAGACGACGACAAAAAAGAAGGCTCATTCGATCGATCCAACTCCGAGATAAATATTGCGACTTGCAACAAAATGCCAGAACTACGAACGCACACCGTGGACTCGTGCGAGACATTTCGATCGGTTAAGCAACTGCAAGCGAAATCCCAGTTTTCTCAAAAATCCCACTCAAGCTTTTTGAATGTGAGAAAAAAATATTTAAACTCCCAGAGACTTTTAACGATTCACAGAGGGGGCTCCTCCATGATTCGTAGAGAAAGATTTTTTTTTTTTTGACCTCACAGTCAATCGTTACATGTACATAAAGTTGAATGGAACAATGAAACAGAAAGAGAGGTTGAGGGACGATGGTTTTTGATCGATGGTGGGCGTGGATGGATTTGTATGTGAGAAGAACAGCCGGTCGATTCCGAATAGCTTGAACAGACTAGATGCATCCTCTGGTGGGTGTATGACGAGGGTAGATGCGAGTGAGTGGGTAAAATCTTTCTCGTCCCTTTTTCGTTAAATTTCATCTCGCGATCTCATTACCCAGGAAAAATTCATCGATTTTTCAACTGGTCCATAAATTCCCTCGAAGTGCAGCGTCGAACTAATTGATGAAAATATTTTTTCCAAATCGTGACAGAAGAAGCGTATGAACGTTGCAGTTCGATTTCTCGCATAAATCGAATCCATCAATTCGATCGAGAACGCTCCGAGGCCATTTTTTTTTGACTTTGCAAAGTCCAGTCCCGTACATTTCAACTTCCGCATATATTTATCGCGCAATTAGCGGCGAAGCAGTAGAATCTGTAAATACAGCGAAGATTCGAAACAACATGCACATCTCAGGATCGATGCGAATTTTCATTCCTGCATGAAGCCCGGAGGACTGTAGTTTAACGTGTTAACGCATATACGTTGCATGTGTCTGACGGTAAGATATCGTGCTAGATCGTAAGACAAAAGAGAGGAAAATAAGCTGACGGAATAAGAAGAAAGAGCAGGCAGAAGAGAGGGAGAGAGAGAGAAATCGAAACGTACAGGTCTAAAGTGGAGGAAAGAGTTAATACCTTGCTGGAGGGCACGAGAGGCGCGAGCGCGAGTTCGCGTGTGTGCCTTTGGTTCTTGCTTCGTCGAGATCACGCGTGGTCCGGGCGATCTCCTTCGCTAAGAGGCCAGAGATATAGCACAACCAGGCGAAGTAAACTTTGAGGAGATATATCGTAAGTTATACGTGTAATTGTAAACCCGCGCGCATGCAAGTCTTGAAGCAGATTCCATGAAAATTAAATCGGCGTCCGAAGCGCGTCTTCCCCATTCATTTCGAAGCCCTTCTGCTTATGAGTTCTCAGTATCTACGTTTCCTCTCGGATACACAGAGCCGAAAGCTACAGAGTGTGCTGAGAATCCGACCGAAACGATACTCACTCGGTCGACCAAACGAATCTCTGCACACGTTTGAGAATCGATTCGAACGAAACTTTGCCCCTGGGTCCCTAAATTCGTGTGAACGTGTGCGCCGACTCCCCGACAGAACAAAGCCATTCTTCCTCATTTGTTTCTCATATACGTTCTATACAGCCATTTATAACACAAATTGTTATTATTATATTGATATATGTCGAAGGATATCGAGACTCGCGATCTCTTCGATTTATTTCTCGGTCCGATATCGAGGAGAAGTTCAATTACTCAGAAAAGCCTGGGGTCTTCGAAATGTGTGGGAAATAATTGAAAGACAAACATATTTAAATAAATTGAGTCCAGAGCTGATGAAAAATTAAAAATGACCCTTTAAATTCTCGAATGTTAAAATTTCCAGCACTTTTATGGGGAAAGTCGTATTTCTATCATCGAAGTTTGAAGCTGAACGTTTTTTTTCTCTTCTTATTTTGTTGGCTCCTTTTATCACGTAGCTGACTGAAAAAAATTGATAAATATGCATACAGCACATTCGCAGCAAGATTAAAGGAGTTTTGATGCGTGGGTGTCGAAATGGCTTTTGTCCACATGTACACGCGATACATACGCGTTATAGTTGAGCGAACTACCGTCTTGCAATGGGATTTCAACCCTCCCGGAGACTTTTATTGCTAGTATCAATGTCATCGTGATTCGAAGCTCGAGAAAGCGCTATGGCGAGAGAAATCTCCAGTAAATCCCATTGTTCCTTGGAGCGACCCACTGTTTTATGTGCCTTTAGCTCGTGCGGGCTGAAATTTTCTTTTCTTTCTTTTTTCGGGTAGAAACAAACGTTTCTCGCTTATTCTTTTCGCCCTGTTTTTTTATTGCTCGACCCGTAGTCCTGCTTTTCGATCGTAGCGCCTTTCCAATACGGCAGCCGTGTTTTCGACTTTGAATTTCATGTTTTTTGCTTTTTTTTCCTTCATCGCGTTCTCCTGGGCTCGTGGCAAGACGTCACGAGCTTGTGTGAGGCTCCTAACACATGGGAAATTACTTGAAATAGAGATCCGGAGCTAGTGAAGAAAAAGATTATTAAAAAAAAAAAAATGAGGATCGCAGGAGGGAATAACAATCATATAAGTCAAGGAGTAAGAGGAAAAGACAGAGACAGAGTACGTATAACCCTCCAGCACGGTCTGGACCAGGTATCAATGTTTACGAGCTCAAATAAATGGCGCCGCCTCGCCGCGCGCGCTTCCACTGGCATGCGGTTATTTCGTATTACTTTAGGGTCTTTAATGGCGCCCTAAAGTGCCGCATAAAAATTGAAGCCTCTGCTTCTCTACTCTTTCTCTTTTTCTCTCCCGCTCTTTCTGTTTCTCAGACTGTGCGGTGGTCGAAACGAGGGCCACAAAGAAATACGCGTCGCGAATTCATCTTTCCTCTTCCTCTTGTAACCTCCCGTCTCACCTGCATTGTCGTTGACGCTGCGGTCATCTCGCGACATGCTTCCCCACTCCAGGGACCAAACCGCAATCGTTCTCTTACTCGAATAATAACAAAAACACGATTTTTTGCATTTTAATTATTTTATTTTCCGAGTGTCTTAAGGAAAATGAATAATTAACGAGGGAACGTGATTTTCCATTTTCATTCGGAACGTGGAACCAAGATAAACTTGCACATCCATTCGACGAGGCAGCGAAGTGAGTCCGGAAAACGGACATTAACATTTCACTGCATCTTCGTTGTTATTTAGTTTTTATATTTTTTCTTACACGCTACGGGTCGAAATCGAACAACTTTCCGCACTTGAGAACGGAAAAAAATTGGCCCTAATTCCGAAAATTCGACGAATGCCTGTGGGGAGATAATCATAGTATGCGCCTTCGAGAGTGCGAATTTCGAAGATCCTGGAGGAGCGTAAGAAAGAGAGTTGCGTGTGAACATTATTGCAATATTATATATAAAGCTGAGAGAAAAAAAGATGCTTGCCAAAATTGCCAAAACCCTATTGCAGCCTATACTTTAAATTGCCTAAACGCCAGCCATTTTCACCGAAAAACTTTTTTCGTTCTACGTTCATCAAAACTCGTGTCGAACGTCTACAAATTTTGTTGCAAAACTGAACACCTCGAAATCTTGAGGTTACTAAGCAGTAAATTTTTCGAATTACAATTTCACTTGAATGTGCCAAATTTATGTGACGACAAAATAAGCCAAACTGTGAGATTTTTTTTTCCCAGCATCTGAACAGATTTTAATTATTTTCTTCCTNTTAGTTTTTATATTTTTTCTTACACGCTACGGGTCGAAATCGAACAACTTTCCGCACTTGAGAACGGAAAAAAATTGGCCCTAATTCCGAAAATTCGACGAATGCCTGTGGGGAGATAATCATAGTATGCGCCTTCGAGAGTGCGAATTTCGAAGATCCTGGAGGAGCGTAAGAAAGAGAGTTGCGTGTGAACATTATTGCAATATTATATATAAAGCTGAGAGAAAAGAAGATGCTTGCCAAAATTGCCAAAACCCTATTGCAGCCTATACTTTAAATTGCCTAAACGCCAGACATTTTCACCGAAAAACTTTTTTCGTTCTACGTTCATCAAAACTCGTGTCGAACATCTACAAATTTTGTTGCAAAACTGAACACCTCGAAATCTTGAGGTTACTGAGCAGTAAATTTTTCGAATTACAATTTTACTTGAATGTGTCAAATTTATGTGACGACAAAATAAGCCAAACTGTGAGATTTTTTTTTCCCAGCACCTGAACAGATATTAATTATTTTCTTCCTGAATTAATAAACTTTGTGGCATGCTCCATGCGACCTTTCCCTTAGAAGTCTCGTCCACGGCTTCCCTGAATTATTTTTGAACATTTTTAAGAATTTGAAAAAAGTTGAATTGTTTGTTTTCCGAAAAATATTGAACGTTTTCAACGGAACGAGGTTCTCAGTGTCGCACGTAATGCTCCTCACGTATACACAAACTTATATATTTGTATATAAATACTGCAGTGGAGAGAGAAAGCAATGCGAACTGCGAGTTGGCGAGAGCATTTGCTTCAAGCATCTGGCCGCTGGAAATACCTGTGCTCGATGAACGAGAAAGGGGTCGGAGGAAAGAGGGGATTAAGTTTCTCCACTTCTTCTTTGCTGCGCATAACTTTTTTTTTTTTAAATCTTTCCCGAGACTCCTGAGGAGAAAAGTACTTTGTATTTTGCTCTGCGAAGATGCAGGATTTCCTAAAAATAGCACGTACGAGAGTGTATACAAAATTATCGCAGGAAATCGCGAGAAATCGCAAATTCGTAAACAAATGATTTTAAAAAAAACTGGATCGAGATAATTAATTTTTTGTGGATTCCGGAGACGTTGCTGGCCTCAAAAAATGTAGAAATAGAGCAAGAAAAATTGGATCTGCAATTTCCCTAGAAAACGATCATGAGATTTGAATGAAGAATTCTTTTCGTAATTATTTATTGTCGAGGGAACAACACACATAGTTAAAATAAATGATGCATCAAATGCTGTTATTTCTATCGGAGAATAAAAGGCTTTCATATCTCTAGTGCCTTGTGACACGGTTGGGAGGCTAATAAATCGTGCAAAGTGGAAATTTGCGGCATAGAGACACGATTCCCGTGTCGATAGTCTCATAAACACTTGCGAACATGTATGTTGTGCGTGTTAAAAGATCGAAAAAGGGTGAGAGTGCACGTGCTTTCGGGGTGGTATGCTAATGAGTTTGTTGAGACTGTGCCATCCAATGGAAAATAAAAAAAAAGGAGCGCGAAGAGTGTGGACTGTGAGTCACGTGTTGAGGTGAATTAATGAGGTCTTCGATCGTGGGACGAAGAGAATGTATTCTTTATAGGATTCGTATTTTAGGTATAATCCGTGGCCCATATTTTCTTCCTCCTCAAACTCGCACCTTATCGTCCAGTGTATTATGGCTACACGTACAAATACATAATAAATAAAAAGCTGTAAATAAAAGTGTCAGGAGAGAGTTGTCCTACGATAACGGTTTTCCAATAGGCAAAAGGGAGCAGGGGACGTCAGGATTTAGATACAGTATTCAATAGAATATATACGACTCTCAAATCCTCCTCATGATGACTGGTAAATATATGAACAAGATATGCACAAGATATATTCCATTCTTTATTTATTTTTCTAGCTTTATAATGCCATAGTAAAAAAATAATCTAGTAGTTGCACAACTATAAGAGGCAACTATATATAGAAAATTGTACATCGTGTTTTGGCTTACCGAGAGACGCGCGATCGACTCAGTGGAAGTGGTTCGCCCACTTGAGATACGTTTTCGAAGCTAGAAGAGCTATCTATACATCGAAGGCGTACATGTGGATCCATGTATGTGTTTGAATGTATAATACCAAACAATGTGGGTGGTGGATTTCACCGTCGAGAATCTCTATCCCTCCGCGTATCTCTTTCTTCACCTTTTTTCTCTTTTAATTTATCTTCTCCGCTTTATTCTTTCCCTCTGCGCACCCAACAACGATGTGCAGCTGCAGACTTGGCACGCGCGCGCGACCATCGCTACAACTTTTTATTCTTCCGTTCACTGATTCTCGTAATCGGTAATTTTACGAGCCCATAAGAATCGTGACATTCGGTAAAAACTATCACCGTTATGTTTTACACGAAGGGCTCGAATTTGTCTTTTTTTTTGCTGTTGTTGTTTATTTCTTTCATCTCGCTGCTGATCAACTTTTCTTTCGTACACGTTGAAAAATCTCTTGTCACGTGTGTATACGTGTGTTTGTATGCTCGAGCGTGACCGGCCAGAAATTCGAATGTGCCGAACCGATTGAGCAATCGACGAGTTCCGGATTTAACGGATATCCTAATTTGGCTCGAGTTCGAATGTGGGATATTGGAGAATTTTAATTGGGACAGCCAATCGCTTTTTTTTATTCTACTTGATTATTTGAGTGGCCTGGAAATTTGGGCATCGCGAGGAAAGAGCTCGAATCTTTTGAGCCTCCGCAATTAACTTTTNCCATCAGATTGCCACAACTCATTTTTTGATAAACATTTTGATGCAAATTAGTAAAATAATTCTTCTCGTAATTCTTCGATATAAACAATGTTATTATTCTCCATGGTTAACAACAATTGAATCGAACCAATTATTTCGTTCACATCGCTAATGATTCTGATGATTAATCGGATTATTTTGTTTTTCTGATTTTCAGTCTGCATCGGTACAAATGGCCGGCTCTCCGTACCCTCGAACAAACAACATCATTATAGAAATCTTCGAGACCGGTATACCAACTGTACTTACGTCGACGGTAATTTGGAGATCACGTGGCTCCAAAACGAAACCCTCGATCTCAGCTTCCTCCAGTACATACGGGAGGTCACCGGTTACGTGCTCATCAGCCATGTCGACGTTCGGCGAATCGTATTACCGAGATTGCAGATTATACGCGGCAGAACACTCTTCAAGCTCAATATACACGACGTCGAGTTTGCCCTTTTCGTCACGATGTGCCAAATGTACAACCTCGAAATGCCCGCCCTTAGAGGTAAATTGACGAATAGTTCGAAAGCTTGTGACACTTTGGCTCACGCTTTTATGTACTGGAATGATCATTAGCGAATAATTATTATGATTAAATTTTTGCTTCATTTTTGACTCGAATAAGTATTGAGAATTGTTTATGAATTTGTTTTGAACGTTTTACATTCTCGTCTCGACAGATATCCTTAACGGTAGCGTCGGCATGTACAACAACTACAACCTCTGTCACATCAAAACGATTCACTGGGACGAGATAATAACAGGTCCAGCTGGCAAATACTTTTACGTCTATAATTTCACATCGCCGGAGCGTTCTTGTCCGGAGTGCGACAAGAGTTGCGAGCAGGGATGCTGGGGCGAGGGTCCCGAAAATTGTCAAAGATTTTCCAAGACAAACTGTTCGCCGCAGTGTTGGCAAGGCAGGTGTTTCGGTCCGAATCCTCGGGACTGTTGTCACCTTTTTTGTGCAGGCGGTTGTACCGGTCCGAAACAGAGCGACTGTCTCGCTTGCAAGAACTTCTTTGACGATGGGGTTTGCACACAGGAGTGTCCACCGATGCAGAAGTGAGTATATGGATTCGAGCGTGTATCTGTGAAGATCGGAAGTAAAAAGTCTGGCACTTCGAAGCTCGCTTTTTCGACGATTCTCCTTCTGAGATCGAGAGCTAACAAATCTCGCTTGAAATTGTACACTCGCTGATTTTTCAAAGACGTTGGACGCGCTCGATTAAAAATAAACGTTAGTCGCGTCGTTCTTGTCACGATAAATTCAGAGGAATTGGAGAACGAACAAAAAAAACAGAACAAAGAGTCATTCTCAGGGCATTGCAATTTCCCGAAGAATTTGGCTGAGAGAAAAAGTTCGGACCCTCGTCAAAAGGTCCAAACTTTCAGACACACACAGTCGAGAATCAAATTGTCGGTCTTTGATACGTGCCTCCAGCTTGTAGTCGTATTAGAGGAAGAAATATCGTTCGAGCTCAATCGAGACGACAATCAGACGGAAAATAAATAACGTTGATAATTGGTTGTTATTCATGATTTCGTATTATCTCACAGGTACAATCCAACTACATACTCGTGGGAAGCAAACCCTGATGGGAAGTATGCTTACGGGGCAACGTGCGTGAGAAAATGTCCGGAACACTTGCTCAAAGATAATGGCGCATGTGTGAGATCATGTCCCCCTAAGAAAAAAGCTCTATCCGGCGAGTGCGTGCCTTGCGATGGTCCTTGCCCGAAAACGTGTATGGGCGTCGACAAGGTCCACTTGGGTAACATAGACAGTTTCAAGGATTGCACGATAATTGAGGGCTCGATAACAATATTGGATCAGACCTTCGAGGGCTTTCAACACATTTATGCAAATTTCACATTTGGACCACGCTACAACGCGATGCACCCCGACAAGCTCGAAGTTTTCAGCACTCTCAAAGAGATCACTGGATTTTTGAACATCCAGGGTTACCACAAGGATTTTACGAATTTATCGTATTTTCGAAATCTCGAGGTGATCGGTGGACGAACTCTCACGGAATATTTTGCCTCCCTCTACATCGTCAAAACGGCTTTGGTCTCTCTCGGCCTTAGTTCACTGCAAAAAATTTATTCTGGCTCCATCGCCATCCTGGAAAACAAAAATCTCTGTTACGCGCAAAGCATCGACTGGAAAAGAATTAAAAAGTCATCGGAACACGAGAGCCTTCTACAGAACAACAAAAACGAAACAATTTGCAGTGAGTTTTTATTCAAATTTATCTGAAATTATCATCACGACAGATTCATCAAAAACAATTTATTGATTTGCAATATTTTCAAATTAAAATAGTCAAGGAGGGCCTGGTCTGTGACGACGAATGCTCGGAGGAAGGATGCTGGGGTCCTGGACCAGCGCAGTGTCTCTCTTGTAAAAACTTCCAGCTCGGAAACGTCTGCTTGGAAGATTGCACATCGATCACTGGGTGAGTCATTGTCATCCATCATTTCATCGCACAAACATTTTTCAAATACGTAGAAATAGTAACGTGTGTTTTGTAATTGTGCTGACTTAGATCGAGGACTCGAGGTAAATGAGAACAAACGACCTTATTCTGTCGTGTTTGATGTTGTGATCCTTGAGAATGAAAAAAATAAAATAAACGCATCGTATTGCGTAGCGAATAAATAAATAATAAAAAAAAACATGAAATTTTCTTGCAGTATTTACAAATCGGAAGGTGAATCACGGCTGTGTAAGCACTGTCACGAGGAATGCGATGGAACATGCCATGGACCAAGTGCGGGTGATTGCAACAAGTGCAAGCATTTCCGAGATGGTCCATTCTGCGTGCCCGAGTGTCCAGCATCAAAATACATCGACAACAAAGTGTGCAAACACTGCCACGAAAATTGTGTAGGTGGTTGTGAAGGACCCGAAAACAATATTGGTCCAAACGGATGTCATAGCTGTGAAAAAGCCATTATGAACGGTCACATACCCGAGGGATGCTTGCAGAAGGTGGAACCTTGTCCCGACGGTGAGCTACTCAAGATTTTTCCCTACAGAACCTTCAGCCACAGCGTTACAGAATTCCGAGTAGGACAGACATTCACAGAGTCATTTTTGTCATTCCAGGCTACTACTACGAATGGGTCAACCCCCAGGAACAAGGAGAACTTCGCACCCAGGCTGGATACGCCGTTTGCAAAAAATGCCACGCTCGGTGTAAAATCTGTACCGGTTACGGAATTCATGAACAAGTCTGCCAACAATGTACCAAATACAAAAAAGGCGAGCAGTGCGATGACGAATGTCCAGCTGGGCACTATGTCGCGCCTGGTACTCAATTGTGCATACCATGCTTCTCAGAGTGCCGTAGTTGTTACGGGCCTGGCGCAAACCAATGTCACACATGTAGAAACTTCAAAATATATCTGGTAAGTGTCCAATCGTTATGATGGAACGTAAAATTGTAGTGGGTGGTTTGGTACCATTGGGTACCCATCAGCATCCGATGTTGAACGTGTTAATTTTGTCATTTCAGGACGACGATTCCATTGATAACGAGACATCATTCAACTGTACCGAGACATGCCCAGAAGATTATCCTTTCAAAATATCGCCGGTTGAAAAAGACCCGTACTGTTCCCGGGAACCCCATGGTCTCAGTGGCTTCACTTTAGAGAGCGAAATTCAACCGGCAATACTGATAGGAGTCGGAATCATTGTTGCAATATTTCTCGTCATAGTTGCGGTGATAATGTGCCAATGGCGAATAAGAACAAAGGCGAAAGAAAACACCGTGAAAATGACGATGGCTCTGACAGGTCTGGATGACAACGAACCCCTGAGGCCAACAGGAGTGAAGCCGAATCTGGCCAAGTTGCGAATAATCAAAGAGGAAGAAATGAGGAAAGGAGGCATTCTGGGATACGGGGCATTTGGCAACGTCTACAAAGGCGTTTGGGTGCCAGAGGGTGAAAACGTCAAGATACCGGTAGCCATCAAAGTACTACATGATGGAACCGGAGCCAACACATCGAAAGAGTTCCTCGACGAGGCTTACATTATGGCCAGCGTTGAACACGTCAATCTTCTGCAATTACTGGCAGTCTGCATGACGTCACAGATGATGCTAGTAACGCAATTGATGCCACTGGGTTGTCTGCTCGATTTCGTCAGGACTTATAAAGACAAAATTGGCTCCAAGGACCTGCTGAGTTGGTGTGCCCAGATCGCACGTGGCATGGCTTATCTGGAAGGAAGAAGATTAGTCCATCGTGATTTAGCAGCGAGAAACGTTCTCGTTCAGACACCAAGCTGCATCAAAATCACGGATTTCGGTCTGGCTAAGCTACTCGATATCAATGAGGAACAATACAAAGCTGCAGGAGGCAAAATGCCCATTAAATGGTTGGCCCTCGAGTGCATACAGCATCGGGTGTTCACTCACAAATCTGATGTTTGGGCATTCGGGGTTACCATCTGGGAAGTACTGACCTACGGAGGACGACCTTACGAAAGTGTTCCTGCGAGAAACGTACCAGAACTGTTGGAAAAGGGCGAAAGATTACCACAGCCAACCATTTGTACGATCGACGTTTACATGATCATGATCAAATGCTGGATGTTGGACGCTGAATCGAGACCCAGCTTCAAAGAGCTTGCTGACGATTTTGCCAAGATGGCTAGAGATCCTGGTCGATACTTGGCCATCAAAGGCGATAAAAACATGAAACTACCTTCGTACACACTACAGGTAAGCCTCGTCTCTTAGGAACCAAATGAACGTCCAGTCAGAACGTCATTTCGCAGTTTCTAAATATTCTAATGTTTTCGATTTTTGCTTCGTTTCAACAGGACGAAAAAGAGATGATTCGGAATCTGGCGTCCGGTATGGACGGCCCGGAAGCTCTAGTTGATGCGGACGAATATCTTCAACCAAAATCAAGAGCTCCACTTCCAGCTGGTATTTCGGCATCTAGTATTTCCGGATCTCCACCAAACACCCCCATCAAAGTCTGCTGGCCAAACGGCATTTCCCTGGCGGCCGATTCCCCGACTCCACAGAATCAACAAAATTGGGATCGAGAACTTTTGAGGTACGGAGCTTCCAGAGCCAATGGAAGCACATCCCATGAGCCTGGCAATTCCCTCCAGCATTCGCACTACTCACACCCCAACGGGCATTGCGGACACGTCGTTACTTCAGATAGTTCCAGCTCGAGATACTGTTCGGATCCATTAAAAATGGTTGGCGTCAGAGGTAAGCATCCAAATAATTCGNGATCTCCACCAAACACCCCCATCAAAGTCTGCTGGCCAAACGGCATTTCCCTGGCGGCCGATTCCCCGACTCCACAGAATCAACAAAATTGGGATCGAGAACTTTTGAGGTACGGAGCTTCCAGAGCCAATGGAAGCACATCCCATGAGCCTGGCAATTCCCTCCAGCATTCGCACTACTCACACCCCAATGGGCATTGCGGACACGTCGTTACTTCAGATGGTTCCAGCTCGAGATACTGTTCGGATCCATTAAAAATGGTTGGCGTCAGAGGTAAGCATCCAAATAATTCGATCAAGACATTCCAACAAAGCAAACATCCGGACTTACTCTTTCTGCTACTGGTTTTCGCTTCTCAGTGTTAATTCATCAATCATTCCTTGTAATTACAGATTGTGACGTCACGGACGATTGTTTCGAGCCGGAAATAAACGCAACCCACCAACAGGCTCAGGTGGGCAACCTGAAGCTCGACTTGCCACTGGACGAAGATGATTATCTCATGCCATCGCCTCAGCTACCAACGAACACGACACAGTACATGGATCTCATCGGCGACTCCAAACCGACTGGTACGTTGAAAACTTCGATTCTGTTTAACCGCCTCCGGCAAATAGCAACCAAACCATCAGATTGCCACAACTCATTCGTTCCCTTTGATTTTCTTGCAGAACCGGAACCAAAGAGATTGAACAACGGATACCGAAAGTATCCGAATTTTTTGACAATTCCGGGTAAAACATCGTTGGACAATCCCGAATACATAATGTCGCAGGACGAGGGTCCATTGACCCCTCAGACGCTAGGTATCCCGACGCCGGACCTTGACAAAGTTCTGACAAACGGGGCATTCGGTTGTCAAGTCAGACAGAGAAGTTCCGAAGAGGAATCCGATCACGAGTACTACAACGACTTCGATCGGTTACAAAGAGAGTTACAGCCACTTAAGCCTTTGCGCAAGAACGAGACAACGGTCTGAGATGGACGCTAGAGGATTATCTGCGTAAAGTTGACATTATTTTTTCTTATCGAGAAAACTCATTAAGGGGAAAAGCGCGTGGTCGCGTGATTATCGTTCTTGCCTACGGAGGGAGAATTCAAAAGCTCGGAAAACGTTTTTTTTTTTCTAAAACATCGTGCAATTTGCCGAGCTCGGGTGAAACAGGGTGTAAAACAAGCAACGGAGCCAATGGACTCTGTCTTCCTCTCTCCCTCTCTAACTTCTAATCCCCCCCGGATTATTTTTCTACAGTACTTAGAGGACGTTACCCACGAAGTTCGTGTTCAATTGTGATTAGACTTAATAAAACACATACACACACACACACACACACACATACACACTGAAAGAGACTATACGAATTATCAGTGCAAAGAACTTCCTGGATCAGAAAACAGATACAAAAGAGTCCTTGCTATCGAATTTTAATTTCGGTACCAAACGCCCTCGGTGTACACGGTAACGCCAAAATTGCATAAAGTAATCCAAGAGCAACTCTGGCAAAAATCCGCCAAAACTCAATTGGGATTGAAACTCAATTGGGACTTGTATCGAAAAAAAAACCTTGTACTGTTTCAAACAGGCTCGAGGCAATTTCTGGTTCTCTGGAAGATTCTTTTTACGAAGTAATTCAATGGCAGTGTCCTAGAGTCTCGTGGTCTACGGTCGTACATCTTATTCAATAACGATGTCACTCGTTTCCACGTAAAGAGACACGTTACGTATTTTGTATATATTTATATATATTATTATTATACGTATATTTAAAAAAATATATATATATTGACACAACACACAAAAACGGTATAAGTAACGAAAAACAATGAACTGTAGTGCAAAAATATTCTTAATGTGCCATTCGATGTGGCTTGTACATAATGAATAATGGAACTTTTATTGTTCTGACGAATTCAGAGCTTAGAGCGCGATTAGTTCATGTAAGTAATTATTCATATATGTATCAGTGAAATATACATATATATCAAGAGATTTCTCTCTCTCTCGGAATGAGGCATCGGAACAGGCGGGACTTTATGCGATGAACTAAAAAAAAAAATTGTTTTTTTTTTTTTTTAACTACGATCTCTCGTTTTTGTCGAAAGATCTCGTTACGAGAGGAATTATGTGACGAAGATTTTGGGGCGTGTGGATGAAAGGTTTGAGAAAAATGAAGGCTCATGTTTCGGTGAAAAGTATATCGCGGTACTGAAAATGTTACGAGAGACTATATATTTAAAATTGCATTTGGTATCGTAACGAAAACTCAATTGTTACCCACACACTCAGAGAACTTCGTGCGGTCCGCCGCTGACTGTGATAGGTTTATTCTACGTTTCCTTTGATACGAGAACGAGAAAATTATTGACGAAAATGTAAGAAGCACACAAAATCTCGCCGATTAATCAACGACGATTACCTTTTTTCTTAATCGTGGAGCTGCTCGAAAATGTAAGAATTTTCGGTTGAAACGAGAAAACGAATCAAGGATAATCGATCTTTATGAATTATTCTACTTAAATGCCTTAAGCTTCAGATTCTCCGTACAGAGAGACCAGACGAACGAAGATGAGCAATCGGGATAAAGCCTCGATATATTTTCATGCCATTGCCTCTGACGAACCAATCAAATTGGTATCAACAATGAAATTATCGAAAACTTTCACGACCCAACAAACTAATTATACACGAAACTGTAAATAAACTAAAGAAAATAAGAAAAAAAAAACTGATAGATATTAAAGTAAACCCCATTAAGTTAATTCTCAACGAGAACGGAAAAGTACTTGAATTGAAAACACAACAAATTTTATTTTATTCTTCAAAATGAGATAAAACACGAAACTAATCATTCGTCGAGCAGAGAGCACAAAGAACAAATAAAAACATGTTGTGTATTAAAAGCAACACTCTGCCGCGACCTAATCGTAGGATAGGAAGTGCCATGCTGTTAAAAGAAAATCACAAATGAACAAAAAAAATACTCAACTCAAATTTTTAAACCGCACGAACAAAATAGATAATTTTCCAACAATTCGAACAGCAGCACGTGACAATGACTGCATTAATCGATTAGAAATAAAATTTCGACATCAATCACTTTTTAGATTTCAATTATATTTCGATAAAAAAAAAAAAAAAAACGATAATAATCCGATCAACGTTTTCTACGGTATTGCAAAAGCTCTCGGGCGCTAATCATTACTTAGAGTTTTTTTTTGCCATTTCCACCAGACAGTATCTTATCTTTGATAAAATGTAAGCGAAATACGTACCATGTACATTGTGTTAAGTGTTACTGATTATTATTATTATTATATTATCATTTATAATATTAATAATAATGATAATTATTATTATTAATTATTATCGTCGTTTATTTTATTTTCCTGTAATATAAATCGCGTTACTTTACGATACAAAACCGAAAGAAAAGAAAACTTGGTTCGTTTGTTGAGAAATCGTCGTGCGGAGACGTTTCGTTTTTTTTTTTAGAACTTTTCCATAAACACCCATAAAAAATGGTCGATGGTTAGAAACTCGTTGTAAATTGCATGGAAAGTTTTGAAAGGATCGGACAAAAATAAATTAATGAAAAAAATTGAACCAGTGGATTCCATTGGTCATTGACTCGGGGGCGGAAAGATAAATCTATTTTATATCGTTGTGTGGGTAATATGACCGGGTTCGCAGGGTGTTTCAGACATTGGGAGTTTTCTTCTCTTGGCCAAAATCTAGATTTTGAATTTTTTTTATGCCCAACAACTTTTTTGTCGCCTCTGCTCCGATTGCAATGTTCCGGAGCTTCAGGTGCAGTAAAAAAATGTCCCTCAAACACACATACTTAATGTATTGACGTCACAAATTGTAGAACCGAATTTATTTTTTTTCGGTGATAGGAAATTCAGACTCTGTAACATCGTGTGCACTTGGTATTGACCACGCATCAACATTTAAATATATATATTTATGTAAATATAAATATTGTTATACATATCGTTAAAAAATACTTGTAATAAAGAACATTCATAATTCATAATCCCACGAGTTTTTATTTCGCCTTTGCAGTGTCACGAAAATCGTAATAAATGCCAAAAGTTTGAAAAAAAAAAACGTTCGAATTCTGTGGATTTCGAATTGGCAGGTAAGGAAACGTTACGAATGGGAACTTTGAATCATGATCACACGCTGTGCAGTTGAAATTATATCTCACTGGCATAAATGCAACGCAGCACCTTGGAAACTCTCGGTACAGATATACTGAAAAATCGAAGTGCCCCTACACGTAATTTTCTTGCATTGTAATCGACCGCATTTTGTTACTCATGACAGTCCAGCAGTTTTCTTCCAGTCGTTGTATCGGAACGCCGTGTTACCTTCGTAATCGACGCGTTAACGAATTATTTTCTTTATAGAAATTGACAGTAAAAAAATAAAATACGAATGGTCGAAAAACGCTGATTGTTGGAATTTATTAATGGGGAATTGTGAATGCAACGAGTATTTCGATTGTGCAACTGCATGGGAATAAAAACAAGAATAAATGAGACAATCTTCTCGCTGAGGGAAGATAAGATTAGCTCGAAAGTGTTCGTTGAAAATCGTGATTTTTTCGACTCGACACACGAGATCCAAACTTTTTTGTCAAGTGCATGCATTTTTATCTTCTTTTCGACGGTTATGTAAAAATTAATGAGCAGGAATTCGATAATCTCATGAATTGGGGCGTTGATAATCACTCGAGAAGTCATTGAGACAAACAATAAGCTGCTGTTTACGTTACGATCGGAATTCTCAATGTATGTCAGCAAGATCATTCGCGTTATCCCCAGAACGAATCACGTTCTTCTGCGGAGAGTGCTGCCCTCTTTCGACGTTGCTAAGAGTTCACGTCTTTTCAGTACGATACAAACTGCATGTGTAACCGACACGATCTTTGCTACTAAATCGCAGTCGCACTCTGTCGTCACGCATTTTCATATCAAGTAATATTCACCAAGTTTATAGTTTAATTTTGAATTTTGAAAAAATCGCTAAAATCTTGAAATTTCGGTTAATTGCTGATTAAATCATAATCAGCTGTTTCTCATTTTTTTCAATCACGATATTTTCATATTTCTCGTTANNCGATCGGAATTCTCAATGTATGTCAGCAAGATCATTCGCGTTATCCCCAGAACGAATCACGTTCTTCTGCGGAGAGTGCTGCCCTCTTTCGACGTTGCTAAGAGTTCACGTCTTTTCAGTACGATACAAACTGCATGTGTAACCGACACGATCTTTGCTACTAAATCGCAGTCGCACTCTGTCGTCACGCATTTTCATATCAAGTAATATTCACCAAGTTTATAGTTTAATTTTGAATTTTGAAAAAATCGCTAAAATCTTGAAATTTCGGTTAATTGCTGATTAAATCATAATCAGCTGTTTCTCATTTTTTTCAATCACGATATTTTCATATTTCTCGTTATATTTTATTGTTTCCAAGTTTTCGCGGTTCAAAGTTTTCTCGAATAAAAGTTAAAACATTGCAAAGTTGATGATATTTTGTTTCCATTACTTGGTCATCGCTTCTAGAATTTTTCAATGTCTCAGTGAACAGCCAATGTTTTTTTTTTTTATTTTTACTCAATCTCGAATTTTTGATAATTTTGAAGGCTTCGACGCACGGCCGAGCGATATGGAAAAAATCGATGATCCTTACTTGAGGCATTTGTTCGATGGGTTATCGTTGTTCAACGTCTATGACGATGAAGTTATCAATTTATCGGTAGGAGCTCCCGGGCCTGACTTGCTCAAAAACTGCAGTAACATGATCACGAGAGCCACGAACCATCGAATGGTAATTGATAAAATAACGAAGAAAAAAATAAAGAAACACCGAACCGCATTTTTGTGTTTAGTAAATGAGAGCAATTGAAAATCATGGCAGAATGAAGAGGAAAAAGAGGGAAAACACTATCTTTTTCAATATGGAATAACTGCCGGTTTGTGGGAATGCAGAGACGAATTGGGCAAATTTTTAACAAGGCGATACGGCGATCCCGTCGAAAGGGAAAATCTTGTTCTGACTTGTGGCGCTTCACACGGTTTGCAATTATTGCTCACGAACGTCATTGCCCCTGATGGCATCATTTTCGTCGAGGAAGTCACGTATATGATTGCTCTTGATGCTTTCAAACAGTTTCCCTTGATGAGGATAATCACTGGTAAAAAATTCAATCATAATTTTGAATCGAAATATAAAAATGAAAAATAAATTTCACAAACGAAAATCATTGGACTCCAACGATGGAAACTTTAACAGCATGAAAAATTCTCATGGAAAAAATTGATAAGCAAGCGTAAATATTTCAGTACCCATGAAAAACGATTTAATGGATTTGGATGCTTTGGAAGAACTGATTAACGAGCACGGGAGGAAAACATATTTGGTCAATGAGACAAAAATATTTTGGGCAATGTTTTACACTGTTCCTACTTATCACAATCCAACGGGAATGACCCTGCCACCTGGTAATGAATTATTTTCAACATAAAGACAGTTTCCTGCGAGACTATGGCCTGGAAAATTCATTTTTACTACGAAGAGCCTCGTTGGAATTTTTATTTGTTTTTTTTCTATTTTTTTTCAACGCCAATTTGTCTTTTTCAGAAAAATGCAAACGTCTAGTAAGCATAGCACGAAAAAGTTACATCGCAGTGGTTTGCGACGATGTTTACAATTTATTGCACTACGTCGAGGGCAAACCACCTCACAGGCTATTTTTTTACGACGAGCCCAGCGACCCAGGATATAAAGGAGGAAATATCATATCGAATGGATCGTTCTCGAAAATTTTGTGTCCAGCAATAAGACTCGGTTGGCTCGAAAGCGGGCCTCGCGTCACGAACCTTCTAAAATCCTCGTGAGTGTATTTCACGATCGTAAAATATTGGAGATCGGGTCATCGCACCTGCTGTACGGATGTTCCTTTTTGATATTTTTGTTGAACGTAATTTCCTGCCGATTTTTGCGAAATTTTTGAAATCTCATGAATTTCAAAACGAACCTGAAATTATAATTCAATAAAATTATCAAATTACTCGCATTTGTTAGAATAATCAGCTGAATTACGGTTTCGGGAAATTTTTGAATTTGAATTATTTTTGGACTCAAATTTTCAGGGGAATTTTGAAAAGTGGGGGCGCCGTCAACCATTACGTGTCTGGGTTAATTGCCAGCCTACTGAATTTGCACATCGAAGACGAATACTTGGATCTACTGATAAAAACTTACAAGGTTCGAAAAAAAAATGATGAATTTTTAGGATTTTTGTGAATTTTTGAAATTTTTTAATTCTAGCAACGACTGGCGGTTGTTTGCGAGGTTCTTGATCGATCGTTGCCAAGTTGTTGTTCTTATCGTAAACCCAATGGTGGATACTTCGTGTGGATTCATTTGCCTGAAGGTGCCTCGAGTTTTGTTCACTGACAATTAACATAAACAAAGATTAACTTCAACTTTGTTGAACTACCAGTTACGATCTTAATTGGCCGTGAATTGCAGGCTACGACGGTTCCAAATTCGTGAATTGGTGTCAGGAACATTGTAAAGTAACGGCAATTCCTGGAGTCCGATTTTCGCATACAGGAGGATCGAAAAATCGGTTGAGGCTGAGCATCGCATTCCATGAGGCAAAAGCTCTGCGTCGAGCGGTTGAAAATCTTTGCAAGGGATTGTTGGACTACGTTCGAAATGAGCAAAGTTCGAAATAGATTTTGCACGAGGAAGATTCATTAGTAAACATTGTCCACGAACGTAAACGATGAAAAAAAGCGGAAAATGTATTTGGAAAACGTCGAATTTTTTGAAATAATTGATTAAAACTTCTTCCAACGACTTTAAATGAAAATAACTCGTTACTTCGTTTCCGGGGCTGGTCGAGGGAAATAAGATTCGACGTTTCAATCGTGACTGCATTCTCATTCAGCCCAAGACTTCTATACACAATTTTATTGCCAGAGGCAAACGTGGCTCTCAATCCGACGAACCCAGCAATTCCTTTTGCTTCGTCTCAAGAATTAGTTCCGCGTCTTTTATATACTGCTCGCAGATCGCGTCGATTTGTGACTGGATCCTACGACAGGAGTCCTCTGACAACGACGGCAGTTTCTTCAGATTCCTAGTTTCTTTGTTTCTAATTTCCTTGATGGTGTCGCGGCATTTAATGTACAGAGCTTTAGCATTTTTTGACAAATTTTCTCTGTGTTCCTTGGTTACTCTGCAACGGAAGAAAAAAAGTGGAAAATTAGTCTCGTTGTGTTTTCAGGGAGCTCGTCGCTATTCGGTGAAAAGAAAAATTGCAATTATTCATTTTATGCAAATCGATTTTTGGACTCACTTTGGTATCGGAACAAAAAGCGTTGTTCCGTCTTGTTGCGGATTAAGATTCAAGCCACTTTTGGCAATAGCGTTCAAGATGTCGGGGATGGCTTGCGGAAAGCAAGCGATATTGAGAACGACGACTTTAGGTTTGCGAGAGATCTCAGCCAGCTCTTCCAGCAAATATTCCTGACCGTCAAAAGGGACAGGGATTTGTTCGATCGAGCCTGCTGCTGATCGGAGTGTCAAATGTTTGACAAAACTTGTTTTTAAATCGTTGACTGCGTTCTCGAAATTTGAGGTTAGTTTGTCGAGGTTAATAAACTGGGCGAGCTCGTTTCGATCTATGTGAATTTTGCCAGGCTGTTTTTTCTTTTCTTTATCTTTGCTCTTGAACGTCGACTGCGTCGTTGTGAAACTTCGATTATTCACATTTTCAAAAATATTACGATTCGGCATGTCATTTTTTGTTATTTGTGGAAGTGGAGATCGAACAAACTGAATATTTATCATTCGATTCTGAGTTCGACTGTTTTCTTGTACTGCTCTATTTATAAGATATTTGTTTAGACTCGCAGTCCACCTTAACGCAAACACTCGCATTGTTTCGGCTTTATCGATTCGTTTATTGCTTATTCGCGACGTTTGTGAATTGAAAAACCCCCAACACGTTCAAACGGAGCAACGCAGCAGACATGCGGGAAATTTGCCGGTAGATGCGCTATCGCATCGCCAGTAAACACGCAAAACTACATTTTTCGCTCTGGCTCAAAGAACAACGTCAGGCTGGCACGTTTTTCAAAATATTAACATCCAATTAATGTTTCAATTATATTTTTCGTCTGACACGATCTATTTTCACGTATTCCATGAATTACATTGTTGAATATATCGTCGTTTGGTAGCCAATGGTAACGCAATTCCAAAGTTTGGTGCTTGTCCCTTTTTCGAATACGAAAATTACGAAGTATCCCGAATAATGTGATAATTTCCGTAACGAGCTAAACCGATGCAGAATCGTTTGGTGGTAACGATTCACTGAAGTGTAAATAAAGAAAAAAACGAAAGTTGCACCGAAAACTTGTGTCAGCAGGTCAGCTCATCAACAAAAATAAAGTCTTACACTTTAAATTCAATTTAATAACTTATTTTCCTTTTAAATTTGTCACACAAGAAATACAACGCAGAATATGAATCATATATTTACACAGTAGCTTGGAGAACCCCCAAGAGATTTTCTCATCATCTATTCCACATACAGTTCCCATTGGCCAGTCATACACTCATAATATCCTTCACAGAAGCCTCGAACGACCTGGAAGACACAAATAGAAAATCATATTTCTTGCTTGCATGTAGAAAAATAAATTTTCATTTTTTTTTCTCCAAAAACTTTTTATTTTCGTGAACCTGGAATTAGTTACGATTGATAAAGAATTTTTAAAGAACTGCAACACCAATCTCGACAGTCTGAGTGTAAAAAAACGTCCAAAGCTTGCAAGCAACAACGTCAATGGTTACCTGGAATTTATCTGTTCGCCTGGAATGTAGAATGGATTGCAAACTGCATTGGAATACGCCACGTGCAATTTCCTGAAAATCTATTATTCGTTTGTCGCATTATTAACGATATTTTAAGTGAAATTGCTTTTTTTTTTGCAGAGAATTTTCATTAAAGTATCTCAAGAGTTTGCCAGTTTTTAATTGAAAATTTGATGATTTTTTTAGTTTTGATTAAAACTCCTCAAACTTTTCGAACGAGTATTAAATTTTCACATAAAGCAAAGTGAGAATATTGCCTGGTCCATGTAATCAGTGGAATTAAGAAAAAGATGTAAATTCTTTGGAGCAAGAAGGTTTNAAACTGCATTGGAATACGCCACGTGCAATTTCCTGAAAATCTATTATTCGTTTGTCGCATTATTAACGATATTTTAAGTGAAATTGCTTTTTTTTTTGCAGAGAATTTTCATTAAAGTATCTCAAGAGTTTGCCAGTTTTTAATTGAAAATTGGATGATTTTTTTAGTTTTGATTAAAACTCCTCAAACTTTTCGAACGCGTATTAAATTTTCACATAAAGCAAAGTGAGAATATTGCCTTGTCCATGTAATCAGTGGAATTGAGAAAAAGATGTAAATTCTTTGGATCAAGAAGGTTTACCATTCGCACGTCGTTGTCTCTGAGCGATGGATTTGTTGACTGCAGAACTACGACGAATTTGATTTTCGTATTAGTTGCATATCCAAATCTAGAAAGAAAAGAATTATTGATTAGTTGGCAGTTTCGTTGCAGCGAACGGATAAGGCTGTCGGGTCGTTTCGACCGTGGAGTTTCCTGATTACTGTAGAAATAACGAGTTTTTGAATAATTACGAAATCCAGCAACGACATACATTTTGTGTTCTTCCGTGGAGAACAGAAGCCCCAAAAATAATTCTCGTGTATCGGTGGCTGCTTTGGTTCCGACATTCAACTTTTCTTCGATGATGTCGATGGAGGTGTGGACTTTGTTATGGAATTGTAGCGCATTCGATTCGTTATTGCACTTGATATATTTTGGGGAATTCTGAAAAAGATATCGATGGATATTTGATGAAAACTCGATTTTTACTAGTCGCAGTTTATCGGAAAATTTATGTCTCGAGACGCGACGGTTTATAACCTCAAAAATGATGAAACGTGACCTAACAAATCGCGAGGTTCGAGCAAAAATCCTAGAAGAATAACACACTCACGTCTTTCCCAATAACTGCGACACAAACAGCCATTTCGATGCTTTGAAAATAGTTAATTAATCATAATCCGATAAATAATCGTCGAGTTGACAAGCTCACGGAGCAGGTTCGTAAGAATTTGACAGTTTGCGAACATCCACTGTTTCTGATCGAATTTCTATCGTACGGCGTTGTTGCTAGAAGTCAGGCACTGATTCGTGGAATATCAGGAAGAGGAGTTAAGGAAATATCGAAATATACGAGATTTGGGTAGAAAATAATGACAAATTACTGCATAAAACCATTCAATTGTATTTTTCGAAAACAGCTGTTCATGACAGTTTCCACAAAGTATCATACAGCTCCGTGTAAATTGGTTTCAGTAGCAGGTTCCCTGTAATATCTACGTTTCAATGTACGATATTTTTTGAGCATGTAAAGAGCCTCGATCTCTTTGACAACGAATTGACCGTGCGCTATCATTTTATCGATTTTTTCGGGATCCTTTTCATCCTTGTTTTTTAAAAAAGCTTTTTTCAGACTCGTACGAAAGTTTTCATATCCTTTTGGATAATCTTTGCCCATGTGCAGCAGCTAAAGTCAAGAATCGTAAGCGTTCGTAAAAAGGAAAAAAGACTCTATGAATAAGTATTAATTCGTCGGATTGCATTATTTTATTGTTACCGTTTTATATAATTCAATAACTTTTGTTCTTTGAGCCATTTTGTTTATTTAACGATATCGTCAAAACATTGACTGACTGATCACCGAAGACTGAGGTACGGAAGCAGTTTTGAGATGATCCAGATGCATCGATGGATGTTCAGATTGATATTGTTGCAACGTCGTTACTCGGAGGGCAGTCGACTGATCTCCTCCGTCGGTAACTTACCGACAGTCGATAACTTTACTTCAAACAGGCACAACCTCAAGAACCCAGGATAATCCTGAGAAACTTGAATTCCTTCGGTAAATTTCGACCTGGAGCTTTGATCTCTTGACTTCATTCCTACCAGATGGCATTGATCGTCCCTGCCGTGTCGATAACTGATGACATTGATGATGTTCTTGCGTACCTCCATCTGCACGCCGTTTGAATATGCGTGAGGAGTTTTGAAACGTTATAATCTCATGGTCTATTATTCTTCCAGCGGAATCAGCAAAAGCTTCTCGAGCAATACATGCATCTGCATTGTACGCGACAACTGATAGATTAGACAAATAATGTTAGCATTCTCTAGATGGACAAACATGAGCTGTCGCATGGTAGATACTGTTGGTAACGTTTTCAGGACGTCCGTGTACTGTTCTATTAAAAGAGAAGAGGTGGGGGATCAGACGCCGGTCCCTCCTTCACAGCTCTTCCTTTGCACATTAGTCGTTGCTTGATCATTAATCAGGGAAGCCGATTGTACTCCTCCCTGTCTCAGTATTTACCTGGTAGTAAATTTGTGCGTGATCATGACCATTCCCAGACTGGACAAGGCCTCGTTTCTAGTCGTAAGTATGCGAGAAATCGTGGGATAGTATGAGGTAGAATTGAATGGAATTGAATGGTGTTTGATAGAAAATCCTTGCGCAGTTTCTATTGTCAACGATTGGAATCATGAAATCGATCGTCACGGACCCAGTGATTGAGCAGCAGGAACAACCATTTTGGCAATACGTGCTGCGCGAGTTCATTTTTAAAACGATATCAGCACCTCAGCCCGATGATGCTCTTTATAAGAAAATTCGCGACGCTCCATTCTATGGTGGTCCATTACCACCAGTGGCGAATGATGACAACACGCTTTTGTCACGTGGCAGTGTCTTTCGAATACCCAATGAACAGTGGATCTTTTGCCAAGATGATTGCGACGACTGTGAGTCTTGCGCGGAGCAACAGAATCCAGCAGTGAAGTGGGCGCTTAAAAGAGTGAAACGGTGGTCAAACGATGGTCCGCCAAAGTGGGACTTGCAGCTGACGGTCCTGCCCCAACTGGACACGATCTTTGAAAGTGCTATGAAATCAAACAATCAGTCCAGCTCGAGTGGAGATGAAACCTCATCCGGTATCGATCCCGATATGGATGAGCCTCGTACGAACAACAACCAGCTGGGCGGTGACACTCAGAGGGCAGAGGGCATGGACGCTGCTGGAAAACCGAGGGAACTCGAACAAGAACACCAGCCAAAGTACAGGTCGAGGAATGTTCCGAGGGATAAAGAAAATCGCTTGGTTCGGCCGATCAGGCGACCGGGAGCGTTGGCATTTTATTATCCACAGGAAAGGGTCCGCGATGAGGCGGATATTCGTTTAATCATGGGGATTGATNACAATCAGTCCAGCTCGAGTGGAGATGAAACCTCATCCGGTATCGATCCCGATATGGATGAGCCTCGTACGAACAACAACCAGCTGGGCGGTGACACTCAGAGGGCAGAGGGCATGGACGCTGCTGGAAAACCGAGGGAACTCGAACAAGAACACCAGCCAAAGTACAGGTCGAGGAATGTTCCGAGGGATAAAGAAAATCGCTTGGTTCGGCCGATCAGGCGACCGGGAGCCTTGGCATTCTATTATCCACAGGAAAGGGTCCGCGATGAGGCGGATATTCGTCTAATCATGGGGATTGATCAGCACGGTGAAAAGCATTTGGTCCATGTGGTTCCGATGTATTCGCCGCTCGAGAATGAAGGACAGTTGAGTGATCCTCAAAGCTATCGAGAACTTTTTCGAAAGGTCCATTCACCACGTGTCATGAGGAGAACGCAGAGCATTGCCAACGAAAACGCTGCATACACTAAATTGATTGATCGAATCTTAGATTCCCTTACCAACCATAGAAACTTCATTGAAGCATTTTTGTTTTCCGATCGTCTTGCGCCGCAAACATCGAAGGAAGATGTCAGCTCTCCGTATCCTTCTTATCCCGGAGCAATCAACGAAGATGAAAGATTTTACAGGCAAAATGACAACTCTCGCTATAGAGCTGTCCCTTCCTACCGAGCTGCTGCTTATCCCATGAATCCGGAGTATCAGGTGGATGAGCAAGATCAACAGTACAGACGATACGGAGATATGACGAGAGAAGTAAACAGGCCGGCGGGTGTATATCAAGATCAGAGCGCCATGATCGAGTACGAACCCTATGAGATCTCTCCAAACGATCATCAACATGACGAACGATCTTCACCCCAGGCAGACGCTAAACGTAGACGTCGCAACTCTCGTGTCAAACTAAAACACCCGTCGTCCTCTACATTCGGACGTCAAAGGGTACGGGGAAATCAAACCCAAGCAGATAATACTGATTCAGTATTCACTGTCAACAGGAAACTCCCACAGAACTTGGCAGATCGGGGTGCGATTAATTCTCAATTGGATATCAATCAAACAGATCCCCAGTTCCAGCAGTTCTCCGAAAAAAAACTACTCTCCAAGTATAATTCTAGTTAGAGCATCATATTGAACGACAGTCACGACGACCAACCGATCTAGAAAATGCGTGAATGTTTATTCGACACTGACGGATCTGTTTGAAGAAAAAGAATCAAACAGAAAAACGGAGTAGTGTTTCCCCATAAACTTTGTCATAGTTTAAAAACAAAATAAAATGTCTCCAATGTTATTGTTAGGACGTTGTCATTGTCATACCAAGGTAACAAGTCCATCAAAAGAAAAGAGGCAGGCCTCTGGATGAGCATTCCAAAAAATGACACATTTACTGGATGTGACACTAAAATGTGTACAGTTATTAAATGGAAGCATCGAAGAATCGTATAGCACTTTGGCGACGCGTAACCCGATGTTGTGGCAGTAAGCGATCATTAATCCGATTCCTATGACGCGGCTTTGTTCGATGGTAATGTGATGCGTTTGATAGTCTAAGACCAATATAAGCATTCGCGGATTGCTTAAGCGTAGCAGGCACTTCGCTCGTCGATCTCGGAGACCCGGTGTGTCATGTGGATGAACGACGCTGCTCGTGGTTATGTACACACAGACACGTGCAGATCTGTGCATACAGCGAAGACGCAGCGCGTAGGCTCTGTGGCTCCAATTGTATTGGATGTAGACACTGTAGGATTCGCTTAATTGCATAGCAATATACATACACATACATATAGGCATAAGAAATAATGATGCAGTGTAAAGGGTATGTATTGCTGAATCTTGCACGAGCTGTGTCTCTCGTGCTTGCTGATATCCTAGCGCCCTAAGAAGCAAAGTACAAGCTGCGTAAGCTGGAGTGTCTCTGTATCTGAGTAAAGGGATCGAGCACGTTGAGAATAGCAGAGGTAAGTCGGTGCTTACATTTAATTAAGGAGCATACGGGTTGGAGTAAGAGGAAGATGCATAGAGGCACATATATAGTCGAAGAATCGAGCAGCGGAGGGAGGAAGAACAACGAAGAGTTGCCTGCTCCGAATGAGCAAAAGCAAGATAGTTTTAAACAGACGGAGATGAAGATAGTTGAGGGAGGTAAGTCACTGTTACTTGTCTAATTATCTACCCCTTCTAGGTCCTTCAACCCCGCCGAACAATTTCCTCGTTTTGCCATGCGGCTGCTCTTCCACGATCCTTATCCAACACCATCATCCTCTCCAGAAAGCATATATACTTCGCTTCGACTTTCTTCCTCTTGCCTTGGCTTGCAAAACTCGGCACGGAGACGTTTTGCTTCTTGTGCTTCGCGAAGCAAACCCTTCTCCCTATGTATTCTTCTTGCTGATATCCCAACTGGAATAAGAGAGAATTTTGCCCACTCGCATTTTGATTCTTCTGACGTTTATACGGGCAACTACTCCGAAACACCGTTTAAACTTGTTTAAGCTACGAAAATACTTCTTTCTACTGAAATTTGTAAACACTCTCGACTCTGCTGAGCTCAACTTTTTAATTGAATTCGCGTTTCGTGTTTGCTTCATAATTAACCTCGAGGGAGACTTTTCGGATGACAGACCGAGAGAGTCCTTCCCCAGGACTTTGCGCTCTCGGTTTTCTATGAACCTACCAACGTTACTAGTAGAAACACTGCCTCTTATCGCTCCAATGTACGTCCCAACGAGAGAGAAGGTTGAGGGTATTCGTCTCATGTTTCCCGCGTTTCGGTGATAAGCCGCACGGCGACAACCTCCAGCTCTTCCAGGAAGGAATCCTTCGCGAACCACCATACAGAGGCAGGGAATAGAGTGTTAACGTACAAGCTGAAAAATTGTCGAAGACGTACTAGGTGTGCACGTCATAATACGCTGTTCCAAAAGTACGAAACAGGTGGAGCTTTTCCCGGAGCTTATCTCGCGCTTGACGGAAAATTGACGTCGTTGAACTGTTCGAGCGGATACACAGAGGGTGTATCGGGGTGTAGACTCGCTCGTGTAGTCAGATCGAAAAACATTGACTGGTCGGAAGTAAAAGGGCGTTCGTGCTGAGTTTTGAAGGAGTGGAGCGACGGTGAGTTACGTTCATCTGTCGGTAAGAAATTCGTGTGTACACACGCGTATATATAGGCGAAACGTCTGTAGCGTTTATGAAAGGCGATGGCGTCGCAACGCATTTTTCCAGATATTTAAATCCTCGCAAACGGGTTCGCTCCGAAGCCCATCTCTTCGCAAGATGCGGGAGCAGAGTGTTGAACGCTGTAACGGCTATAGTTATAAAAAAGCAGTGAGTGTTTTGTGCCGTTAGAAAAGTCTACAGGTCGGAGGCATGGCTTTCTAAAAATTTCGAGACGCTGTACTCCAGGCACACGCGAGCTTCTCGGCTTCCAAGATCGTGGAGAAAGCATTCTCAGAGTTGTTCGAGCGTGACGTGTATTCTATCAGACAGTAGGGGCGGGTGAGCGTCTACATAGGACGAGACTCTTCGGAAGACGCAGCCCAGAATCGACATAAAATGTAACTCTTCCGCGCGTAAACGGCTAGGCGCGTTATCCCCTGTTCTTTGCTTCCTCGCTTTTTCCTCAAGAATATATAAGCATAAGCGAACATCCTCCTCATTCTCATTGGACGCTCCGAGATTCTCTCGTTTCCTTTTAACAAGAAAAAAAAAAACGTTTTAATATTTTTTTTGCGTTGAAATTTTAACACTTTTATGAAATTTTCACGTGTGGCAGGAGCTCCAGATTAGTCGGAAGTAAAAAGTATCTGTATCGGGACAAAAACGTCGCCGCAACGGTCCATTTCTACTGATTGCATATTCACCTGCGTAACAGGAGGCTAAATATTCGTAAGCTTCATAAAGTTTCTGCAAAACCTGAGACGGATGGACACGTGAGTTCCGCATGAATGATTTTTTATTAGAATTCTTTCTAAACACGGAAAGATTAACGAAAGTTTATTCAAAAGCCACAGAAGCTTTTGGTTTCCCTTGGATTGATCCAATTATTTATTTTTTATAGAAATTGTGTGTTTCTATGGGATTTTGTAATAAATCAGAAGTACAGATGAAGGGATTCTCTTAAATTTCTCAGCCAGGTCTCTGCATCGCAGAGCTGTGGGCGTTCATGGGTCTGTCAAGCCTTGAAATAAAGGAACTTTTAAAAACAGCTCTTACTTTAGGCTCCCTCAAGATCGCGAAGTATTAACAACGGGCTAGTGCAGTGCCACACTTTGGAAGGAAGCGAGGGCGGTTGCGGGAAGCCTCTCATCCGTAGATGCTTTTTTCTTCGTTTCTCGCATGTTTTTCCCCATAAAAACCTCCGCCCGAGTTTCACCGGGAGGAGCGAAGAATCGTGAGAGCAAGGGCTGTGATGGGTTTTCTTTTTCCATCACGAATGCTGCCGAGTCGAGGCGAAATGGGAGCGCGACGTTGAGCTTTTCGGCAAATGGAAAGAAGTAATCAACGATCACTGGGGTAGTTTTGTTGACCTCTTTCAACCGCCTCTTCGTTTCGGATGATTACAGGAAGAGATTCGACCTGCTTTTCTTTTGCCTATACATCGTCATTTGCAAACATCATTATTACTCGACGAATGAAAAATCTTCTGCTTCACGGTACAAAAAATCCTCCATTTTTGCAACAATCGTTGCCAGTCGTTTTGGAAACTGTTGGCAATGAATTTTTGAACCGAAAAATATTCCAGAGAGTAATTTTTCTTTTTTTTTCGACAGTGGGAAAAAAAACTCAATGAATTTTTACAATTTTATAAAAATCTCCATAAATTTGAGCAAAAAAAAACGATATTGCGGCATAAAAATAGAAGCTCGCCGTAATATTACTTTTTCATACTTATTCATTTAATTTAATCGATAAAATGAAGAACGAAGGACGATCAATCACTGTCACACCATGAGATTGTAATATCTCAATTAATAAAAACGTCCACAAACTTTCCAATCGATCGAGTGCAATTATCCAACGTAAAAGTTTTCGCTGTTGTAAAAATTTCTCATCAAGACTACCACGACATTTTTGGGATCTTCCGGAGCGAAGATAAATTGTTCTCCTGGCAAAATGCTATCGGTCTCAGGTCGTGAGCCTCCAACACAACGAATTCCCATCTTTTTTGCACACCTTTTCATCAGGANTCCATTTTTGCAACAATCGTTGCCAGTCGTTTTGGAAACTGTTGGCAATGAATTTTTGAACCGAAAAATATTCCAGAGAATAATTTTTCTTTTTTTTCGACAGTGGGAAAAAAAAACTCAATGAATTTTGACAATTTTATAAAAATCTCCATAAATTTGAGCAAAAAAAAAACGATATTGCGGCATAAAAATAGAAGCTCACCGTAATATTACTTTTTCATACTTATTCATTTAATCTAATCGATAAAATGAAGAACGAAGGACGATCAATCACTGTCACACCATGAGATTGTAATATCTCAATTAATAAAAACGTCCACAAACTTTCCAATCGATCGAGTGCAATTATCCAACGTAAAAGTTTTCGCTGTTGTAAAAATTTCTCATCAAGACTACCACGACGTTTTTGGGATCTTCCGGAGCGAAGATAAATTGTTCTCCTGGCAAAATGCTATCGGTCTCCGGGCGTGAGCCTCCAACACAACGAATTCCCATCTTTTTTGCACACGTTTTCATCAGGATCTACACGCCCTCGTTGTGTTTTGGCAAGTTGCTCGAACCATAGGCGTATGTCCGATTAATTACTCTTCCCACTTCGAAGGAATGCACTTTGAAGCAACAAAAGTTGGAGAAAATAAATTTGAGAAAAAAAACTTTGCCAATTGAAGTCTGCGCGATAATGGGTGATTAAAAAGTTCAGAAAAATATTGGCTTTCAAAATTTTGGACATATCGTGACCAACAGCTGGGTTTCAATATATTTCAGAAAAAAATTGGGAATTTTATTGTGACAAGTGTCCAAGCCCTCGAAAGAAAGGACCCTCGAGATGGATCGAGACTGAGTTTTCGTTTTGGATCGTTGATCCTTGAGAATTATTAAAAATTGAAACTCTTGTATGATGAAATATTATGTCAGCAAAAACGAGTCAATTAATAACGCAATTCGAAACCTCATGGGAAAACTGATGGAGGCTGCATGGCTACGAGAGCTCTGACAAAGGGGTATCGAAAAATGAAGCGTTTCAGTCATTCCTTTCCATATGGAATACCTCATATGTGCAAACATGAAGAAGCCACGAGAGAAGGGAAAAAGAAGGAAAAGTCGTGGGACATATGAGAAGATTGGGTTTCACATGGTTCGGTCGAACATCCAACGATGTTTTCAATATCCTGTAAAAGGAATTGCAAAAATTTCGGATATTAGTTCGAGACGCGCGTCTATCGTAATCGTGTGTGAGTGGAGAGTGGGAAAAAGCTCTCACGTTCTCTCTCTCTCATTTTCCATCTTTCTCTTTCTACTAAATATCGCTTATTTTTCTCTGTCTCGGTCTGTGCCTTCGCCTCTCTCTCTCTCTCTTCCGCGTGAAGTCTCGTGCTATATAGACGTCGATGTCGACGGGGGGCCAAGAGCAAAAGAGCTTTACCCCAGAGGATTCTAGACGCGAGGGTGCTCGCAGCTTTCTGTGAGATACTCCTGGAGTCTCTGCGGACGGGGTGAAAGCGAGAGAGAAACTGGGATAGGCTGACGAAAAGTCTCTCTCTCTCGTCTCTCCGTGCGGTGTTTTCTATCTAGAGCCTTTGAGCTTGTGCCAGGCAAGAGAAAATGTTGGCCATATGAAAAATGAAAAGAAAACGAATCACGAGGAGAGTCAAAATAAGAGTGAGAGAGAGAGAGGAAAAAAAAGATCAGTAGGTCTCTTGCACAGGTCCTTTTAGCCTCAGACTTTTGCGTAATAGAAAACGAAATAGGATGTCGATGCAAAACGTGTTGTTTTACGGGTGAATGCTTGGCCAAAACCCTCGGCGTGTGTCTGGTGCGCTACTTTTCCTTCCACTCCAATTTCTCTTGACTGCGCGATCTTTCGTATCGTCAAAGAGCGCGCAACTTTCACGAGAAAGCACACACCTGACGTGATTGACGCTCGAGAAAAAATAAAACACTTTCCGTCACGTGCACATGTGAAAACTCGAAAAAATGTCAATCTCCAAAGGCGACGAATTGCACAGCTTCACTGCTGCATGAGCGTCATACGATGGAACATTAGGAAAATGTCATCTACAGATATAACCTCTTGAACAAAATTGCACACCCCGTTTGTCCATATTTGTCGCTTCGTTCCTCGAAATTCTGAAGTAGTACATTCGAAAGGAAAATGTTCCTTCATCGGTCCCAACGAATTCGACATTCCATTTTCCTGACGGTTCTGCTCAAATTCCCAAAAATGCCACCAGATGAGAACGAAGTTTCATGGAAAAACTCTGATTTATAAAAAAGACGAAAAACCTCATTATTGATAAACCGAAAATTCTCCATTTCCCATTCTTGCTTGTCAAAAAAGTCGCCAAAATTTCTTGCAGCACTTTTCAATGCCATTATTACGTCCACAACGGTATAGATCATCGACAGGTTCAGTAACCGACAATTAAGGGGAAGTTTTTCCACTGCAGGTTCTCCTCACAACGATAAATTGCAGTTTTCCATCGATCAAATTTTTTTTTTTTTTCGTAACCATTTTCAGTGGGAACTGTGATAAATTGATTGTTGTATTAAATCGTGAGAGCTTTGAATTCCGTAACGAACTACCAATAACGAAGACGAGTGTATTTTTCAATAACCTACGCGGTGGAATTTTTCAATTTTCCCCAGATCGATTTTCCCCTTCGCAGTTTTGCTGGTAGGAAGAAAATTATTATTTTTTTTCCTCAAGCAGCATTAATAGTTCGCGGGTTACCGGATATAAAAAAAAATCGGCGAAAATTCCACCGGAAACGAAATGTAAAATAATACGCTTTTCTTTTTTGTTTCTAAGTTTAAAACTGCAGATGTTTCTTTTCAGGAAAACGAGTGACAATCGCGACGATCTGTCGTCCTGCCGCGATGGAAGAGATATGGAAATTGGCTTCGTATATTGGCATTTCTCGTTGGGAAACTAGTTTTGGTCTGATAAACGAGAGAACTCCTGGTTGGTCGTCGTCACCTAATCAGCAGAGTGCTCGGGAACGCAGATCGAAAGCGGTTTTTGTCTAGTGCGATAGGGGATACGATCATACAGTTGCAAACTGGATGATGACATACACAGGGTGGAAAAGGGAAATCACAGTTTTTGAATTAATGGATGAAACATACCGTGGCAGAGGCTGTGTGTGGTATAAACTCTGCCTCGATGTAGGAGAGATTGGTGTGCTCTATTGCAAGGAGTGAAAAGAGAAATGATACGCCACTGTGCCATCGAGGTGGTTTTCCCCGAATTCCTCTTGTTTTTTATTCACTTTTTCTTGTTAGTTTGTCAAACAAAAAATGCTCAAACTAGTAAAAAGCAAAAGTGGTACGTTCCATTGATTGCTCTCGAATGTCGTGTTTCCAACGATTCAGCAAGCTTTCCACAACTATGAAACGCATGTCCGAACATCAATAGTAATGGAAAAATGCATTCAACCAGAGACACTAAGTCGTTTCCATTTTATAGCTCAATATTTTTTTCAGTAATTTCTTATCCTCGTTGCCACTATTTATTGTCGATTTTTATAGAGTACGACATAAACAATAAAACAACAAACCACGACACCGGTCACTGGACGCATAAATTTCAAATTGAAATTTAATAAAAATCGTGCATTATCGATAAAACGTCGAATCTTTATTATTCGATAAATAAATCGATGATACGAGAGAATTCCCAGAGATTCGTAAAGAATTCATTTTGAAGCTGCGTTGGTTTTTTCGAACACCGCGAAGGCGCAAGTCAATTTTTTTAACGTACAAAGTAATGCGAGCTATTTTGCTCTACGAATTCGAGCTGACGATCGAATGGCCATAAGTTGCCTCGTTCCGAGAGGCAACTTTCGTGGTTTACGCCCTGCTGCTGCAGAAGTAGGCTCGATGAGCATTATCTACCGGCAAGAATAGCAGCGAGCAATAGATCTTGGTAAATGCGAGGGAGAACTTTGTGCGGAGGGTAGATTTGGTCTCTGGATGGTTTCTCTGTGCAAGCAGCACACTGCGTGCTTTGCCATTTGCGCAAAGCCAACCTCCAACCTCCATTGGCACATCTCTCCATCTCCGTTTCTCTCGCCCCTTTCTCTCTCACTCCCATCCCTCGTTTTCGCGAGACCACGTTACTTCCGAGTCAACGGGACCTTTTGATCTTCTACCCACGTCGAGTCTAGACTTCCTTCCTTCCTTTCGTACACGTTCACACATAGACACCTTTCAAACACACCAACGTCTTAAGCTTCATCCCTCCCCCGCTTTCTTCTTGCGGAGTTCGTTCCTAAGAATCCTATTCGGCAATCCCAGCATCCGGCCTGTGCGCGCAGTCCGAACGATCCAGCATTTTGACCGCGATCGAAATTTCGAATTCAATGCAACCTCAATATCTTACATGCAAGACTCTGAGGAAAAAGAAATCTTTTCAGTCTTCAAGATCGATCGTTTATGTCACATTTATAGGCAATAATTTCTCAGCATGTCCAATCGCGATATAAATAATGTCTTGGAGCCTTAAAACTGAAATTATTGTGGAGCCTGCAAGTGACTCGATTTTCACTATAAGAGGCAACATTTCCTTCATCAAAATATTTATGCGAAGAGCCTCTCTGTCCATGTTTCTGTCACTGCTTGTGACACGGTTTATGATTCAAGTTTACCAAAGACGAGCGGGCATAACCCTCACGAACGTTAAGGAGGAGAGAGAGAAAGACAGCGAGTGAGAGTAATATATTTATTGCAGAACACGTCGTCGTTTGAGCGGAAATATAACATCGCGCCGAAAGGCCACGCGCAGATTTCAATTTCCCCGATCGTACGCTTAAACATTCGTCATGGATATATGATCGCGGGACTGGACGCTTACTGAAATCCAGAGTGAGACACACGTGCATACGTGGCGTTCCATGCAAAGTTTATCATTTTTTCATGCATTTTTAATATTGATACATTTTTTATTCCTCCAAAAGTGTCGTTTGTCTCTGCAATTACAATTTTGTCTCTGGAGAACTGAAAGAAATACGATGAGCTATTCATTTTTGTATCTTTTGGTTTTCTCTCTGATTCTTTTTCGAGCTGATGCTTTTCTAAAAAGAAAATTATCAACAATTCTCAAAAATTGAATTAATTGATTTGAATGAATAGCGAGAGGGAAAAAGTTCGATAAGAAAAAAGCAAAAATTGTGTATTTCGCTTGGAATGCCTCAAATACATAGTCCTGGAAATTCGTTGGAGAAGCGAGACGCAAAGGAAGTTTCCATAATTCAACCAATCTCGATTTCCCGTTCTATCGTTCCACGTGCACCTTCTCCTTGCATTCGGGTCTTCCACCGCAGGCAGGGGAAATAATAAGCTCATAATATAGGACGTTCAATGCGAACGACGCTGCTAATCACGTTATTACAAAATTCATTTATTTATGCGATAAACAGATTTTTCCAGTTTGATCTTTTTTATGTGCTCGATTTTTCTTTCTCTCGTCGCATGAGCATAGTCGGAGAGCCGTGGCGCCTAAAACCTCGCACACCATGAGTCACTTGTAAGGACGAGGGCAGATACGAACGTGAAACGTAAAAATCATTGCTCCGTGAGAAAGAAGGAAAGTTTTCATGGGAAACGAAATTTAGCGAAATCAAACAAAGTCATTTGACGGAGAGATGCGAATTCAGGGCAAAGTCGTCAAGTGCCAAATTGAAATCCGTTACCAACCCATGCGAATAGTCGCAGACTCGCAATGGGGATGAAGGAAGAAAGATAAAAGAAAAAGATGATTTCTTCTTTCTCGTAATCGTAGCATAAGCTGCATGCACGATGGGAAAAGCTCGCGGGTAATACGGACAGAGAGAGAAGAAGAGATTTTCCACACACGCGCTTAATATGACTACACACTGTGTACGGCACACTCCTATATATTTACGTAAATATATACGTGTGTATTGATTTGCCACTTTTCCTGGTCGGTTGCCGAGTGAGTGAAACCGGGCGCGAAGTCAATTGGAAAAGTTTTTTATTGATCGGTGCGTTTAGGAATTCCACGTTCCAAGTCCACATCGTGCTTTTTCTCCCCATGCCTTTTTTCTCTATCCAGCTCGCTCTTTGCGATTGGGTAACGGTCCGAATTGTTTGTCCGATTGCTTGCGTTTCCAGCCACGACGGAAACGATGATATTCTAGTGTGTTCATAGTTCAACCTGCTTTCTAACCTTCTACCATGCCCGAACGCTGCGGAATTGCTGATTTAGGAGCTAATCGCTTATTCGTTCGTGAAATCAAACGGCAATCGGATTCAGCCGGTTAACGATCGAATTTGAAACTTCGTATTAGACTCTATCAAGATGCAAACAAAATAGAAAATCAAATGTATATCGCAAGTTCCGAAAAATATTTCGATTTTCCTTTACAACTCTTGGATAAATTGTGCGAACGTGGATAAATTGGAAAAACTCGTTTTTTGTTACTAAAAAGAAAAGACCCATTTGCTAAATAATCAAAAAATTATTTCACCCAGTAATTTATTTTCTTCGATCGGGAAATTTTATTTTTTCGATTCTTCATGTTCCCAAGATTTCTGTAGAGATTCGGAATTTTATATAACGAAATTGTTCATGATTGATTTTGTTTTCGAAATGTGGCAGAATAAAGTCTGCAAAATATATAATGCGCGTGGGTTTTTTTTTTTTTNTTTTTTTAGCGACGACTTTCTTTCCCACATTTCATATGGAAATTCTGAAAATTGTATCAGGGACCAATTTGTCATGAGCTCGATCATAAATCCGCGTATCGGTTTTATTTCAATTCGAGTAAATCTCTCGGATTGCGATTATATTGGGGAATTATATTGCGTACGTATATACGTGATGTTCATATCAAGCAATACATATAGATATTGGCATTTCCTCGTATAAAAAGAGAAAAAAAAAGGATTTAGTATATATAGTTCGACTTATTTGCGGAGGTAAAATGAACGCAAGCACGTTCGGATTTCGTGTGAAAAAAAGTCGATGCGTGTGCGACAATGGTACACGAAAAATGTCCGACCGATCGGAGCGAGTTTCGCAAATGAGTTTCTCCGCACTCCGACAAAGCGCGTACGTTTTTTATTTATTTATGTTTTTCATTACAAAACGGAATAAATCGTGATGAGTGAGCCTCGCGATCAATGTCAATTTTATGGCATGGCAACCGTTGCATCTAGAAATAAAAAATAAATTCGAAAAGTCGTTTCCTGGCCGAGGATCATTCGTTCCAATTGCATTTCCGCGGCGTTGAGCCAATGAGGCGACTGTTTCATAGAAATTAAAAAAAAAGAGTGCCTTTGGTATCGAACGGGGAAGGCTCACACGCCCGAGCTGGATTATTAAATTATTCGCCTGTCCAGCAATTATTTCAAATGGTTATTTCGCAGTGAAAACCGAGCACCAGGGACTTCCATCATTTCGTTTCACCCTGCTCGCTTCTTTTTTTATCCCTCCGGTGCCCGGAGCAGGACTCAAAAACACGTGTGATAACACCTGTCCGATTTTTTGGAACGTCCGTTGGTACANTTGAGCCAATGAGGCGACTGTTTCATAGAAATTAAAAAAAAAGAGTGCCTTTGGTATCGAACGGGGAAGGCTCACACGCCCGAGCTGGATTATTAAATTATTCGCCTGTCCAGCAATTATTTCAAATGGTTATTTCGCAGTGAAAACCGAGCACCAGGGGCTTCCATCATTTCGTTTCACCCTGCTCGCTTCTTTTTTTATCTCTCCTGTGCCCGGAGCAGGACTCAAAAACACGTGTGAATAACACCTGTCCGATTTTTTGGAACGTCCGTTCGTACAAATCGTTAAATTAAAAAAAATACAAAAAATATGAATTTCCCTTTATTCATCACCCATTTTTTCAAATATAATTACAAAGCTCCGCCTGGTATGCAAAAAAAATTGTCTCCCTGTGTACGGCGATGCAATAATTCTTGAAAAATTCCGAATTACGTAAAACTGGAAGAAACTCAGCGAAGTATAACTTTGCCTAATTATCTATTCAAATTGAACAAAAAATCAATTTGTTCGCAATCGTCTAGCGCGCCTGTATTTCATAAATATTGTTTCATTACATACCTCGGATAAAAGTAATGACTTATTCATCTTCATCGTGGTTGCGAATTCTCGTTCAAAACCTCTCGTTCATTCGTTTCTGTGTCATTTTTTTTTGTCGACGAATTTCTCGGCCAACGGCAGTGACGAACGCTACGTATTTTATACGAACAATTCGTCTATATTCGTTGTATGTATGTGGATAAATATACGTGTATTAAACCATGAATATTCCGATGAGCCTATGGGAAATCACGCCCAGTAAATGAATTTATTCTTATCCTCAGCGGTGGCGCGGGTTCGATAGTCCATTAATTCATACGTACATGATATATTTTCCTTGTTCCTTTAATTGACAAACGTATATAAACATATTTATCGTATACTGCAGGCAGTGTACGCCAATCTTTATTTGTTCTGTTGGTTAAACGAATTAGTAAATTTCTGCATGCAATCACTTAGATTTTCGTGTTGCGATTGTTCCATCGCGCTCGGTATGCACACTGCGTGCTCGCGGACACATGTTTTATGCGATGATACAACGTCCGCCGTGCGTCTGGTTTCGGTGTGGGCATCAAAGCCATTTTATAGTTGTTTGTAATTATATGAAATGCAAATAAAAAGAAAATGTGCATGGAATGAGGCAAAATACGATTTAAACAAGTTTCTGCTAATTACGAGTGCGCTTGAAAGGCTTTATCAATATGTATTTATTGGGAGTACAATGTCGAAATTCAACAAATCAAATGCGCATGTCCGAGCTATTGATTTATGAGTTTCAGTTTCCGGTTTGTCGAGCACCAAAAAGACAAACCAGCGCGCGATCATTCATAAAATTCATCAGCACCATCGCGCAGGGAGCAAACGTTCGTGAACATCCCAGAGCTTGATTGTAAATTGTAAGCAATTTCGTAATTGCGTGGACAAAGCAATTAAGCCGTTTGACCGGTTATCTACGACGCAGGAAAGCGAGACGAAGGGAGAAAGAGAGAGAGAGACACATGCGAGCTTTTCGATAAACGTATTTGATAAACCTCGATTGCGTCGCCACCGTACAAACACCAAATGATAATGCAATTTGGATTATGCTCCCTTGCATCCCTCGACCCTTTACCCTTGATCCAGTGCATCCCTTTATCAATTCTATGTTTCGATATTCACCTGAAGCCAGAATGTCGCAAACAGACTCCCTATGGACTTGCAACTTTTTCACACGATTCCATTTTCCGTTTTCCCACTCGGAGAGTTCGAATCGACGGCGCGAACTGAATGAAAACCGGAAATTTTTTAAAAGTGTTTTACATCTTTTGAAATTTTTTTTAAATTCAACACGAGCATAGAAAAGCCATGCAAATGTCAAATGTGTCACTCTCGAGTGACTGAACTTTGCGCAGAAAGTCTCTGAAACGAATTCCAATGAGCTGAGCAGTCAGAGAATCGAAGAAATCATATTTTACATTAATTATTTGTTGAAAATCCGCTTTTAAGGATTAACGAGAAGTTATTTTGTTTCGTTGCTTGGTGCAGCTCGATAGAACAATTTTAACGCAAATGAAAAATGCCCCCTCTAGTGATAGGATAAACAAGCCAGATAAAGGATTTATGGGCATGCGGGAAACAGCTGCCATAAAAGTCTCGGGTTTTGTTTCCAATCTGTCAACCGTTGGTGCGCTCTCGTGTCCCGAAGACGCATAAACCGCAGATTTAGATGTAGAAGGGCTGGAAGATCAAATGTAAGAATGAATTCAGCGCCTTTCTGAGCTTCGTCGATTCATGGGCTATGCACATAGACGTGTATGTGTTTATATAGAGAACGGAGAGATGAATATCCTTCGTGTCCAATCGTACGTGTGTAAATCGCCTGTGTGCAGACTCTCTTTTTTCTCCCTTTTTCTTGAGTGTGTTCGAGGCAAAATATGTACGTGTGTAATGTGTGTATTACGTCTCAGCTCGTGCTACATCGAACCCGCACAAATAACCGATGTGTCGTATTCGTTCTCGTATAGCCTTGCGGAGCAATCACAATATTGGTTGTTACCCTCTTCCATTACGAGTCAAACGGACGTAAAACTTGGTGCATCTCTCTTTCCTCCATCAATTCTTGCCCTGCTCCCTCTTATATTCCCGCTGGTTTATCTACCGGAAAATCGACAGAGCTATGGACTCTCGGTCTCAAACTTTTTGTTGCTCGCATTCATCTTCAATCCGATCATGGATGTCGCCCGAGTTGCCTTGTCCATTTAACCTCAACTTTATAGATCTTTCTTTTTACAGCTTTCTTTTCAATAGCGAACTGATTTCACTTTCCCAGTTACTTTTCACGATCTCCGTGCAGTCCCTTAATACTCTGTTCGCTCTCGGCAAGAAGTTTCGAACGTTAAAAACAGTAAAAATCTGCAAAATTCAATTCAACAAAACGTCACGAACAAAAATAATGTTCATTTTGTAAAGTCATCGAGTAAAATGAATGAAACATTTATTTCCGTTTTAAATAAACAAAATATCGAGGAACAGCAATTTCCAGTGATTCGAGACGAAACTCTCGGATGGAAAAGTGCAAAGTGTCACCGCATGATTAAGTTTCAACGTAATAAGAAATTTAAGGACCGAGAAGCAGAGAAAGAGAATGGGGAAACAGTGAGGAGGATACTCGACTAAGAAAAGTCACTACCGGGTGCGAAATTCGGTTCTCTCACACACACACACACATTCAAACGTACACTCACACGCACACACACACATATACAATAGATAAATGAGTATACAGTATGACACGGTAATGGACGTTTCAATTATGCATTCGTTCCTTCGGCAGTAGAGCTAATCAGTTATTTACACATTCCAAGTGGGCGTGAGCTCGGTGTCAATGATTAAGAAGGCAACGAGAGGAACTTTAGCAAACGGTATTTAACTTCCTCGAGCTTACTTGGGTGCTTCACCGATGCTTCACACTGCCTGCTACTGCGCGTATGTTCACCAACTCCTTCAATAGTGCTCACGCCACGCTCTCTTTACTTTACGGCTGAATGTTCTATGTACAGTGACATATATATGCCACTGCACCGAACAGAGCGAGAGCTCAGTCAAGAAAATAGAGATGCTTGAGTTGGAGAGAGCGCGGACGATAGAAACGCCGCGGGAAGACACGCGCTCGAATCACTTTCAAAGTAGCTCTCCTGTATTCACCATTCACCCTTTCCTCTCCTTGCAGCTCCTCCCTCCACTTTTCGCCAGTACACCCCAACTTTTTGCGACTTATCGTTCATTCGCTTTCTCTGAATCTCACCACGATTTCCAACGCGGTGGAGAATTGAGTCTGCGTTGCGATTGCCTAATCACGATCACGCACCCTCAATTATAATCATTGTTTATTGGTATACGAGAAAATTCCGTCAATCCTTTGGGTTAGATCACGTTTTTCTTTCGGAATCCCAGGATCTTATGAAATTAAAAAAGTTCAGTGTTTCCGATGATTTTTATCGCGTTTGAGATCGCGTCTATTTTTCTTCTCCTTACAGTGGGTGGTAGTGAAAAAAAAAGATCAATGAACAGGGAGAGTCGTCATTAGCATGAAGGAATTAGGGCGCATAAACTTTTCTGGGATATGGTCAAAATGCGTTTGGGCACTGGGAGGATTTCTCACAGTGTGAGGAAGGAATCCAGAAAAAAAAGGAATAAAAACCTTGTGGTTGGACCCTCGAGCGTTGTGTGGAATGCCTCCGTGTGGTACATTCTATTCGTCTTGGCTTTTTTTCTACGTTTTTCCTCTTCAGTCTGTATCTCCTTCTCGAGTCTCCTTCTAACTATATCCAAGTTGAGGCTGAGTACATAAATGTATGGGGCATTGGTCGGCAAGTAATCGGCAAGCCGAACAATTGTTGCATCTTTGATATTGTTGTTTGTATTTTATTACTAACGGTAAAGAGCTGGGAGAACAGATTTTCGAGTTTTCTTTCGCCTCGTGAAAAATGTATGATTTTTTCGAAATTTCCGGTAAATTTTTTTTTTTTTTACCCTTTCTTGTGCATTTTTTAGTTCAGATTTGTAGGCGCACTATTGGAATTTATTGATTGGAATTTTGCATCGATTCATTATTTTTTAGTCGAGTTTTTCGCAATGACAGATTTTGTAACGTGTTTTGATGGCAAAAAGACCCGTTCCGAGTAGAATGACTCGTATATATTGTTTGTGCGTGTACATATATATAAGCATGGGTACTCAGGTATATATTACTCTCTTAGGCTCTTCTCGTTCGGCGAGAGGGAAATCCTCGTGCTCTCTTTCCCCGCAAAGGTTGCTGCGATCCCTTCGAATCCGCAAAGTGCCCGAGTAACCTCGGCGCATCCCCTCGCGTCCTTGTTCAGCCTCTTTCGAGCGAAGACCAAGAGTTTTCTCGAGACTCTACAGCCTCCCTCATTTCTCTCTTTTCCTTGGTGGATCTACGCACGAGTAAAGAGTCGAGAGAACCTTTGAGGAGAAAAATCGTAGCAGCTAAAAATTAAGAGGCTTCTCACGCACCCGCACCCATTACCGCTAGGTAAACATACGAGCCGCGGGCATGAGCAGAATATTCCTATTCCATTCTATTCCTGTCTCTCCCACCTCTTGCTTCTGGTTTTTCGTCTTTTGCTTCTTAAAGGAGTGGGGCGAGCCGGTGAAAACTTTTGGAATCCTCTTTTCAAAGTCTTTCAACTGTAATCGAACCGAATGATTGTATCGTTCGTGTGCAAAAATCCGACGACAGATGGACGAACAATATTTCATTTTATTGGAAAGAAAATTTTTCAAAAAAATCTCTGAGATTTCGGGCGAATAATTATTCTTTTTAGTATGAGACTTTTTATATAATCATTTTTAACTGCAACCACTTGCCAAATTATTTTTCAAGGGCAAACATATTTAATTGCAACTTTGAGGAAACGAGATGCAGTTTTTTTTTCTCCAGCACCCTAATGCCTATTCATACGGTTTGAAGAAAGGGAAACTCATCATCTCAAACGCTCATTTCGAAAGATACTTATTCGCAAGCTTTCACTCGCACTGCCATATAAATGTAACTGATTTTGTGCAAGTCTCGTGCTTCAATTAACATTTCGTTTCATTCATCCAAGCCAAAGCTCATCCTCCGGAGCCTCTCAGAAACCTCTCATGCCTTTCAAACCTTCCGCAAAATTTCCGGAAGAGGACGGTGGGACGAGATTCAATGATGGCTCCGCAACGATTCTAATTAGCGTTACCATTTAATTCAGTTTTTCATTAACTTTATTGCCCGGTAACATTTTTCGTCCATCATTGAATCGGAAATTCACTAAATTATTTGGTGGGCATCACGAGTTTTAAAATAATTGATAATTATTTTCGTACAAAATTTATTCGTCTTTTCTTCGAAATGACGGAATCGTCATTGGCCAAGGATCAATTTTATGCTCCGAGAGCGATATCTAAATCTCGCTATCTAGTTCGTTAACAACAAGTGCACGAGTCCTGCACACTCGAAGGATTTATATCGCACACCGGACCAAGGAGTGTTCGCTGCGATAGGGCTGCTGGATCGTCGAGTGCCCTCAAGAGTGGCTGCGTCTCGCTGCTACGAAAGGAATTGAGGCGTGAGGCCAAAGCCGTCCAATGGATGAGAAGAGACTGCACGAGGATAACAAAAAGCATAGGAACGCAGGGAGGAACGGAGCTAAGAGGCCGAAAGAGATTTTTCCAGGCATCAAGATACTACTCGAGACACTGGAAAGCTCGATCAAAGAGCGCAGAGCCCGGATTGGAAATATCGAGGTCTCCTGGACGAACAGGTGGAATCAGACAGACAACTCAGGTGTCCGGCGATGTCGAACGTTCCGAAAGATGAACGATGGCACTTGGAACATGCACACACACACACACACGTGCCCACGAGCGTAGCCATGATAAGGCGTTTGAAAAAAATTGACATTTCCTTCGTTGCCTTGTTGCTCGATCGTTTATTTTTTTTTCTAGCGATCGTAAGCACGCGACAGCGAAGTACGAAGCGGAGTGTATGATCAAAATATTAATACACGAAAACGTAGACAGCAATTTTCATTAAGGTCATGGACCGTGCGCACCGGAAGTTTGACAACAGTCTGGACTCGTTGTTGAACAGGAAGAAAGCTTAAAGCAAAGGAGCCTCTACAAATTGAATCAAAAAGTTCGCGCACGCTTTGTTCATTCATAGAAATTGATAATAACGTCGTTGTCGCAAGCAAAACGTCTTTTCCTTGCGCGCTACCAAGCTCCAAAAGAAAAAGACGAGGGAAAGAGAGAGATAGAAAAGAATCTGTAATACCCGAGCCATTTCCATGGTATCGTATAAATCGTCCGAGCCCGTGAAGCGTAGAAGCAGGCAAAATGGGAAGGGGGTTAGAGAAAGGCTCTCGAGACCAGTTCCAGGAGCAGCAGGTCCTGGAGAACAGAACGTAACTTCCGGTAGGCTAGAGGGCGCATATACCGATATATATATACATAAGAGTGTACGTAACAGACCGAGAGCCAGTTCGCCGCTGGGAGGACCAATAAGTAATTACGCCGCAGTGGTGAAGAAAAATGTGACTTGGCGTCCGGGCTATTTGTTCGAGTATATACGTGGGTTTCTCGTACCAGGGTGAAAAAAGTGGGCGTGACCAACTCTCGCGTAAAAAAAAAACACACATTTCGCAACGCACTTCGAATACAAAAAAAAACAGCAAAAAAACTTTTCCTACGCTCTTCGTTATCGTTACATCGGCAAATTGTGTAATAAGGTAGCCGCAAGGAAACGAGAGGCAGAAGGACTCCGCTTTTCCCTTCGTCCTCTCTCGCTCACCCTCGTCCCTGCGCTTTACCGAACAAAAGATCATGTTATTTATTGCGGTTATCGGTTTTCACGTCTCCCACTTGCGGTCTACGTGCCACCTTTTCTCCAACCCCAATGGCTCACCTTACACTTTTTATTTTGTGCTCCGATATTGGTGAATAGTGGCAGAACAGAACAACAGCTTCGTTTGGTCCTGACGTTTTCCAATTTTTTACATTTTTTCGCGATTAAACGTTTAATATCGCTGTGAAAGCAAAAACACCCAAGTACGGGAGCATGAAAAATTACGGGAGGGAAGACAAACCGAGGGAGAATAATGTACGAAAAATTGAAGACCCCGGAGCAATAGCGAATCTGAATTGTGTCCGTTTCCTTTCTGCTATGAATTCCATTCCATCGCGTGTAAATAATCGGATTCATTGTACAGATATTTGGAATTTTGAACTCTTGTCATTTTATCGACTAATAATTTTTGGAAAACGTTGAAAATTTTTTTTATCCACCACGAGTCGAAATTTCGCCCGCATTTTGCAAAAGAATCGAGACACTTTATATCACGACAGCTGCGCGATACGTACATATAGATCCACTGTCTATCACGAGCCTTCGGAATAAACTTCTATTTGTAGCGCATCGGAGCGTAGAATTGGGGATTATTGGATTCTCGTTAGGCCCCTTCCGTGGGACACGTCGCTCGGCGGAGAGATATGCCGCACCAAGACAACGTTGACGCAAAGACCCGTCAGAGATTTGGCATCCACATCGATATACCTATACGTCAAACTATAGACGAATTGGGATCGCTCTATCGCATGAATTCTAATTTAAGTACAAAGTTAACCCTGGAACGGTAACTTCATTTTTTTAACCTATTCCGATAACCTTGGGTCCAAAAATGACCACAATTTATGGAAATTCATATTTCTAGTAAAATTTAACGAAAAGGGTTCCCCTTGAGCTCATCCTTTTCGTTTTTTAATGCAGGATCGCGTGAGCCTGGAGCAAATTTGCTTGAAGTCAAAAAATTAGCCAACAATGCGATAAAACGATAAAAAATAATGATGAACTGTAAACGCAATTATAAAAATGACTCACTCCGTTAAATTGATGTGGGACAAAAGTTCGAGATAGTCAGATTTTCGTATCGTTTTTCGAGGGAGAAACGAATCTGAATTTGTTTTTGCAATGCTGCGTCCCGGCATTTCGCTCGAGCCTCTCAAGATCCTCCTTTTCGTAGAGTATTTGCGGGTATACTCGTCGTTCATTGATCGCTAGCTTTCGTGACAGCCCGAATATCCGATAATGGCTTGAATAATTACCGGAATAATCAGGCCAAGACAAAATATGATGATCTATTCGGACTCGCTGGCCTGCGGAGCATATTCCCGCGAGATTTCGTCCCACGCTAATGTCTGCATCAATTTGTGCGGAATAGCTTATTAGCTGGGGCATTAATTAACCGATTACTGTGAATAAACTCTGGCTACGAGTTTATTTCGTTTTTATATTTTTTTTTCATAATTTCTCATGATTAATCAGGGCAACAGCAAGACATCAGGCATTTTCTTACTGACTGCAGAAAAAATCAGTACACATGAAGTTTGAATTTGGTCTAATAGCAATCTCAAGAATTTCAGTTTACTCGCCTGTAAATGTTTATAGATAGAGCGTGACCGTCGGCGACGACCGAAAGCACCGAAGCGGATTCCATTTTACGTATGAGCTTGCATAAACCGAGCTCAGTGATCCGAGAATACATTAACAACTTGGGCGTTATCAATTCCCGTATATAAGGCTACCACGCCGTGAGAGAGCTTTACCAAGTTGGTTACAACTTTGCTGTACGAGCCTCCGTTACGTAGAGTAGTATATTCATAAATACATATACACACGGTGAAAAGAGAGACAGAGGGAGAAGGTTGTATACACACAAGACTCGATATACGGCGCGTGTGTAAGTGCCCAGATAGATATTGCAATTTCCTGTCGTGTGTTTTAGCGGATGAACGAGAGCAGAGGACGTAGCCACTGGGTTGGGTTATGGCCTAGCTGCTGGCCTATTTTGATACTCGGAGACACTTCCACTTTGGCAAAGGGCGCACTACCTACGCGTGTCAAACATAATTCAGCCAACTTCATAACAAAGTTTCGTAGTTGGTATTGCCTATACGATAACCTGTTTACCTACCACATGAGCTCATACCGTGTACCATAAAAGCAGGTTATCCACCAAAACTCTTGCAATAGACAGGCCGAGTTGTGTACAAAGAACGAATATTCAAAGAGTGTGATTAATTTTGTTTTTCAAGCGATTCCTTCGATTCATTCTTTTCACTTTTACCAAAAAAGCAAGTGACGGTTCATGGGATGAAAACTGGTGCTGAATTTTGATTCCCATGCATGATGCTTCACGTGGTGGCTTTTCCACACTCCGTACCGTGAGTCTCGTACGTCATCTTACTTGTTAAGTCTTAACAGATGGATGTGCGATTATATAACCGAGCAAATCCGTTATTGCAGCAGCAACGGATGGGAGATGGATGCGAAGAAAAGCGAAGGAGGGAGGGAGAGGGACAGAGGGAAAGAGAAATGCAAATTCAACGATGTGAAGATATAAAGCCACATGCGATCGTTTGTGCAGTGTTCAGCTCACTCTGCTCTCTCGCAAACCCTGCTGCGCCAAAATTTCTCAAGTTCCATAATCATCGCGATTCCGTGTTCTACGTGAGGTAATTTTGAATGGAGATTATTCAAATTTACGGTCCAGGCTACCGAGGGGGCGGATATGTAGAGCAATCGCGAAATTCGTCGAGGTGTACAAGCGCATGGACAGCTTTCTCGGTCCACGAAGTTACATCGACGAGTCACCAACACATGGCTCCGCAACCTGCTTTGATTCAGCGACATTAACATATGGAATTTTCAAAATGAACCTCGAGAAAAATGAGTTAACGTTGTGATGATTCGAGCGAGGGCAAATTCCCGAGAGAGAAAGTTTTGCAGGTCCAGACAATCCGGATTTCCACTTTTTTCGACCAATAAACGATGATCCCCGATTTCCGATGATTTTATTCGCAACCGCGGTGCGGCTGGAACTTTGAGTGAATAGCTGTTAAAAACAGGACGCAAGCACACGCTGTAAAGTTCCGTGGTAAGTAAAGTTATGTTTAGGAAAGGGTACAATGATAATTGTGGTAATTGCGATGGAGCATCATCGAACAAACGAGAGAGGTCGCAGCCCGGATCTCCTTCGTATAGAAAAGTTTTCTTTCACTCTAAACGGCGAGTTCTTTTACTGGTTCAAGTCTTTCGTTCGAGCCTGGAATGCGGCAGAAGCTCGTCTCTGTTTCAATACGCGTCGTTTTCCTTTGCCAATCGCGTTGGATGGCAAATAAGAGCCGAAATTTTCGACATGCGCGCCAAACTGTCTGGCCGCATTTCCAAGGGAAAACGAGAAATATTTCATGACACTGCCGAAGGAGTCGATCGCCAAATATACGAAAACTTGGTAACAAGAATTGCCCCGAGTTAGATAAGCTCTTAGGGATTAAGGTCGCTGGGATTGTTTGCTCATACGTCGTCGAACGGAAGTTGAGAAGAAAAAACGGATTGAAACATTCTTTTCGGTCGGCGACTCAACGGTGAAAAAATTTCGCACTAATGAAATGGACGTTCGTTTGTTGAAATGGACCGCCTTAATGGACAAAACTGATATTCACTTATTTCGTTACTGTAATTAGAAAACTCGGTATCGCAAAACTGTTTGGACGATCGAGAACTTTTGCTGGGAACGTTGCTCGCTTTGCGAGGTTAAATCGTAAAATCGTCTGGTGCCGAGTCAGTCGATCTTAAGGGACGATGCTTTCTCTCGTTAAAGTCCCGAATCAGTTGGAGAGTTCGAGCTATTGTTTCAGTGACTCAGCTGTTGTTCTCACTGTCGAGAAAATAAATCTTATTGCGCGAGTGAAAAATAATTCGAAATCTTTCTCTATACGTGGCATTTACGCGGGATCAGACGAGCATGATTGCGCCAAAGAATTCTTCTTGTTTTCCAACGGGCAATTCCGATTTCCTATCCATAGTAAGAAAGAAGGCTGACAAGAAGTTAAAACGGACTTCACTGCAAAAGTTTCTTTTGTAACTTTCCCTGACGAGCCTGTACTATCTTCGTTTATCGTAAGTTTGGAAAACCTGACAGTTTACATTCGTAACTTGATTTTTTTACATTTTTTTTCTTGAATTTATTAATCTGTGATTTTTTTTTTTCATTGAGTAATTTTCGTGGGTCAATGCTAATTTTTAATTTCTCATTCTCTGTTTTGCTGCACGAGTGCAAAAAGTGCTTGCACTCCGAGTTTGGATGGGGAAGGAACAAAATGTCGTATTTTCTAGAGTGATGTTCGAAAAACTTGAGAATATCTGTTTCAGGGCAGGGGGAAAAAGGGCGGAGCGAATTTGCGAGATTGCGTTTCTCACAGCTGGGATTAGAAGGCAACTTTCACAAGAGCGAACTGTATATATTCTTTGGAGCGCAGGCTCTTGTAAGAGAAAAAAGCGAGTACTCGCGCAAGTCGAATTTTCACGAGCCTCGGCTCCTCGCTCCGACTCTCTATCCCTCTGTCTGCTCACCTCTTCACAACGCGACGGATGGACCCAAGTTTTAAATGACTTTGGTATTAAAAACTTAGATGGCATTTGTCAGGTTCCCCGGGGCTTTGGGAATTGTTTCACAAGTCTCAGGAACCATTTTCGGCGCCCAAGAACGCCACGTTATATTGACTCACTCGCGCCTTCTTTCTTGTTCAACTTGCACAGAGCTCATCAACGTCCTGATACACTTTCTATTATGAAAGTCGTTTCGTAGCTACAAATACGATAAGCCAGTGTGTCGATTTCGTTAGAAATATACTCAAGCGAGGCAAGATAAATGTTGCTTTTCAATGCATTCAACAAAACGCAATTCCGATGACAAAATCGACTCGAAAAAAACTTAAAAAAAAAAAAACTTCCTACAGGAAAAATGGTGATTCATAAAAAACCGAATTTTAAGAAAAATCTGGCCAACGAACAGACTTTTTCTCTTTCCATTAATTTCTTGCATTTTTAATAAAATGAAATAAAAATTTTCAGCGTTGCTCGATCCTCCGAAAATTGGATTTGAACTGATCAGCTAAGCGACGCGTGTGTGTAATTCGAGAGGAAACACATAACACAAAGGATATCACGCGTAGTACTGGCACTCGGCCAAAACTCCCTCGGGAGCGAAACAAAGAAAATACCGAGGCTAATTAATGATTTAATTATAAAGGAAAGTTTGGTGGCTGACCGCGCGTCGACGAGCATCTCACGGGATTTCGAGAGGCCTTTTCGGGCCAAAAGATTCGAGAATATTCTCGACCCTCTCTTTCTCTTTCTCCATCCGACATGAAGCAGCGTAACTAGAATTCCTGTCCTACTACCCCGTATAATTGAGCATGTTAAGCCCGAGTCGTATACCTCCGATCACACTAACCGAGGGGGAGTTTCGACTAATCATGATCTATCACCGAAACCTGTACGACTGACCTTTGTCCGATCTTCTCAATCCATTGGGACTCGAACGTCCCTCTTCCATTTCTGCCCTCACTGCTCTATTTTTACATAACTCGAAGCAAATCCGAACGCACTTGGTAATGGAGAAAAATCTTCCACTCCGAACAGCTTCCTTGTCTGGATTGAGCTTTTCCTTTTGATGGAGCTTGACTTTCCTGAAGATGAATCGTGCATTAGATCATCAATTTCAATTCTTCAAACGTATTTTCTCTACTGATCATAAAAAAGTTGGTCCTCTCGAGTCATCGAATTTCCATCATGATCTATATTAGACACGCGAAACCTTCGGAGAACCTCGTGTCAGGAAGATACTCCGTATTCTTGCCTTTGTATCCGCAAATACGTCAGATAGTGACATGCTCAGTGTCCTCCCGGAACGTGGAGAAACCCGCAATGACCGAGACCGCAGCTATTCTTGTCTGACATCACACGAACTGTTTCTCCTTCGTGATGGGACGCGTCTACGCACTAGGGATCGTCTGCTCCCACGGGATGTCAACTCCCGCAGCAACCCGCAATATTGCCAGCAGACCTTTGGGCACATACATCCAGCCACACGTTTCAATGCTTCCCCAATGAAAAGCTCACCGTATATTTCCAACGAAATCGATTTGTGCACAAGTGGGAGGAGAGCTTTTCTGTAAGTGAGCGCAACAATTGGTTTTTTTTTTACAGACTTTTTTCTGTAGCTGACGTGACGTGGTACCATTGACAAGCGAAATATGTTCATCCCTGTGATGTGAGGTAACCTTCTGTATACGAAAGAATCTTCAGATGCACGGCGACCTCTATTTTCGTAACCTCTATAAACGTAAATCGGTGAGGGAAGCTTCGAGCTGAATCCAGCTTCACGAAAAGTGCGCACAGACGGAAAAACGAAAATCTTAAAGAAAAAATTGAACGATCGAATAACGAAACGTCGAAACGTNTTTCCAAATTCGACAAAAATCAATTTTTCGGATGATTACGAATCTCGCTCGATGCGAGAGTGGCATGTCAGTGGTGGAGGTATTCGCAGCGTGCGCCCCTTATTGCGTTAGACGTATTTGGAGGGTGAACTATTCTCTCTTGGCCTCTCTCTGTCTCTGCTGTCAGTGGATCGGTTAGAAGCTTCTGGCAGTTTGCATTATACTTGCTTGGGGCTCTACAGTTGTTCCGCAGTTTCGATGCTGGTAACATCGGAGAAGAGAGCTGCTGTTGCGAACGCCACAGGAGCAAGCCTGCCTATGTGCATTATTGCATCCATGCGATACGTTCAATTGACATAATTTATTCATAGATATGTGTATAATTTACAAGAGAATAAACGGATCTAACGTGCACAATTACATTAGCAATGTGACGTAAAGTTCTCTGATTATACGTACTGACTGTCAATATCCGCGGTTGATACAGAGCACGGAGAGCATCACTTGGCTCCAGCGCGTCATTGGCAGGCCCAAGCGAGACTGCGTAACTTCGTTGGTGTTCCCAAAGCTGCTGCGATGCTCAGGCTTTTATCGGATGCTCTCTGTTCGTTCTGTTGCACGATGAATTCGTAATGGCAACCGTCTCTTTCTCTCTCCCTCTATTTCTCTTTCCTGCACACACAGAATCCCCCCGACGATCATCGGTGCACTCGCTTGCTCTATCCACGCGCTCCATTTCTCGGCGATCTGATTAAAAATGATTTTTCAACTTCCATGCATAGTTGGTTTCGTCAACGCATGAGCGAAGCGTGCCAAGCGAGGAAATAAAAATGAAAAAACAAGGCTGACGCGAGTGGACGTGTCCCTCGGCAAATTGGGACGGCCACAGAGAATAAAGATCGTTGTGGAAAATATTTATGGCCCAGAAATCCATGTCGGAAACTATAGCTTCGTAAAGTTTTCATGATATTCGTTAAAACGGAAAAAGTTTCCTGGGAAAAGGGGCGGGCGATTGAGCTCGAATGTTGCTCGTGGCTCGACACAGCGAAACAGATTATTTGAGAATTTCATCGAAGGATTCAATAAAAACACAGCTTGTCGTTTGTAAAACGAAAAGAGAAAAAAAAATTCCATAAAATTCGGGGAATATGGGAAGACTATTACGTTATAAAAAACTTGTCTGCGTCATTTTGCGAACGGTGGGTCCAGAAGGATGCTGTCGGATAGAACGATCGGTTATTTCGGGTAATCGTGAATTAGCCATCTCCAATTAAGATCTAACGCTCTCTTTTCTTTCTCTCACTCTCTCGCTATTTCGCGTTGCAGAATCCTCAATCACAGTCTCGTTCCGGAAAGGAAACGGAGGAGTACGATTGGATTTTTGCCAGATGGCGTTATATCTGGCGATTCTCTTGGACCGAGCCCTGGCCTTGCGACTGTCCCCTTCTCCCCATCGTATATAACTTTATCCTCTGACTTGGTTCTCGCCGTCCTGGCACGCGATTCAGCAGCAGCACGAACGCACCGAATACTCCCTCTGAGACTGTAAACGGTCTGTGAAGTATGAAGCTTCTCGCTCTCTCTTTCTCCCTTCCGAACAGTTATCCTCGAAAGAAATCGTCGAATCGTTGGATAAATTTATCGGAGTGGCATTCTCGAATTAGTATCCGTGGGTCGTCCATTTCCACCAGTTACTCGATGTCCCTAACACTCTTCGTAACCTCTTCTGACCTTTATAGCGCCATTTTTTGACCCACTATCGTATGGAACGATGTCCCATTTGAATGAAGTATCGAAATTGATTTCGAGTTCTGCTCGTTCACGAATTCGTTGATGCTTCGTTCCATGAACAAAATTTCAACTAATTTTCCATAAATTTCGTTGATTGCATCCGATTTCGACGTATCAAATATCATTGATAGCGAATCGAGCTTTTTCAAATTTGTATTAATACATTTTACACCCTGCTGACCTGTTCGGTAACGCTCGTGATTAATTACGCACGAACGGATTGTGGGAAATGGTAAAAATGAAAGTTATAAAACATCCCACACCAACATCATTCGCATCCCTTCGTAACATCGCTCGTATTTTTCGACAAATGGGAATTATGTCCTTGATACCAAAGGGGCTTCGATCAGGCCCATATATCGTGGCTGAATTCTCAATAACCAGACGAACAAATCGCTTTCTCATGGCACGGAACGGACCATTGGACGTAAGAGAGCTGTACTCATCGTGTACCGATGGTTCAGCTTCGAAATGGCACACGAACGAAGCACGGGATCGTGAATGATCCGTCCCTGTGATAATAACACTAAACTATATAGGTAATGGTCATAAAAGCGTCGAAGCCCCGGAGCTCGTCTTGAAAACCGTCGAGTCACCGAGAAACAATTATCAAGACATCTGGACCGAGAGTTTTGCTGGTTTTATTTTGCTTTTATGCTTTCTCTTCTTTGCTCTCACGAATATCGCAAGTTCGGGCATCACCCTTCGCGACGTTTTGGCTCGAGTATACATAACGTGTATGTATACAAGTGAATGGGCGGGCAAGTGCCCCAGGGTAACTCACAAGAATGGTCTTCAGGATATTAGCGGGTTATTGCCAAAGGTTATTGGCTCTATCGATTTTCCCCTCGTGAACTTGCGTCGCCCATCTCTCGCTTTCTTCCTTTCTCACCTTCTTCGTCTTTTTATTTCTTCTCGTTTCTCCCACCTCGAGTATCTTCCACGAAGACTATTGCAATGTCCAGCATCTAGTTTTTCCCCACCCACCACTTAAAAGGGGGATCAACGTCCCCTGTCATCATCGTAGTCGTTCCGTCTGAATCACGCCCCGGGGGTTACGAGTATGTACGCAAAAAACTCACCCTTGCAAGGTCACGTGTTACAGCAGCCGAAAAAGTTGCTGAAAATATCGCCAACTTCACAATATGTGGAATGGGATGAAAAATATCTTCGTGGCTACGAACAATTTCAACTTTATTCGCCAGCCTCGAAAAAATCTACACAGTTATGTCCTATTTTTTATAACCTTATGCATGATCGTGTATAAAAATTCAAGGTGTAAATAAACGGAACTGTCCCTAACTGACATTACACGGATTTTTGTTTTTCATTTTTTTAATCAACAAATATCCGACGAACGTTTCGATAAAAAAAATTTTCACTTGAATTCGCAAATTCGGTTTTCCCATATACCTGGCAACGAATAAATAAACCCATGGCAACGAACCAACAGCCCTGTGGCAACGTACAAATAAGTTCATGGCCATGAATAAATAAACGTATTGATGGCAGCGAATAGCGGCTTCAATTTCGAAATATTTATCTCGAAATTCGATAGTTGGAGTTCGACCACGTCTTTTTTTGAGTTCTTTTAATTTTTTGAATTAATTCGTTTAATTACAACAACAGCAATGGGTGTGCGTTCTCGCCGTAACTTCATTTTCCGTCTCATTCAAAGTCTCTTTAAAAAACTGCCAGTCTTGTGAAATAATATTTCTAGATCTCTGTCCCAAAATTCAATCCAATCGCGATCCGCTGCCACGTTCCTTCGGCCTGTATTCCTCCTCAGGGCTTTCTATATGATCGTTGTCCAATAAGCGGAGTCATCCCAAACGTCGATAACCCCCGATTATTGGAACCATTGGCAAAGAAATTAAGCAGATAAGAGAGAATATCGCTAATCGCTAATAACCTCACAATCAATAGTCGGTTTCAAATTTAGCTCAACCGTCCTCCCCAAATTGGCTTTCTCGATTTCCACAGAACAGGAACCTGGAAATATAACTGGCTACTCCTCATTACACCGTCAAGGCTTCTCTCAACCTTTATAGAAAAAAAGCAGTAGAAAAGTTACGCAATTATTTCGTGAAATGTGAATTTTTCTACTCGTTCCTGCGGAGGAACGAGTTCGATCCTTTCAGAAATTTGCACCTACACGTTTTGGAAAGTGCACTGAATGTCTGCTCAAAACTTGAAAAAACTCCGTGGAAAAAAGCTCCCACCAGACTTCTGGTTTATTCTGAATAGAAATAGAAACTAAAAAAAAATATTGCAAAAAGAAAAAAGGTTATCGCTACGGAACAACGAAAACCGGAAGTGATCGGCCCTATAGAAGAATATTAGTTGGTCGAAAGCGTGCAAAACAGCATCATTCGCCTCGGGTCAGATCGATCGTAGAGATATCCATTCACATACGAATTCGCACCCCTTTTCATATTCTATTTGGGTTACACTCGGTCGTTTCACCCCTTCGTATACAGGCTATATATACATATATACCATTTTCGTATATACATTTCGAATTGCCGAGTACTAGCACAACCTCCAATTTATTTCCTCTCAAAGTGCCCATAGGTATGCATCGAATTCTGTAAATTCTTTAGAAAATTGCTGCTCCCTCCTGAGTACCACCCGAATTTTTGTGCTTCTGCCTTACTCACGTTTCCAATGTGAGAAACGATAGGAAGGGAGAGAAAAAGTTGCATATGGTCAGTCTGCTGGCATATAAATGGTTCGTACGGAAATACGAAAAATTCTTATGGCAAATAATATTCATCATTTCGAAGGGTGGATGAGCAAGCGAAAAGGAGAGCGAGAAGGAGCAAAGAATTGGTGAAATAGCATCGTAGCACTGTTAAGTGCCACTGGCGGATCGAATTTCTGGGCCACTCATCGCGATTCGAGAATGATATATTCATACATATCTCTAGATGTGTACTATTTCATATTGTGTTTGTGTATGTACGCCACATCTTCGAATATACTCACACGCTTGAAAATTCATCCGCCAGAATTTTTATTTTTTATTCATCTCAACATGGTTCGTGAGTATCTTCCAGTTTCAATTTTTGTGTTTTCTCATTTCTTCCTTATCCGTTCGATTGTATTTCATTGAAATGTTCGAAATTTTGAATTATTTTTTCGAAATATTCGAAATAAATAAATCAAAGAAAAAAATGATTTATTTTTAATCAATNAAGATTCATCCGCCAGAATTTTTATTTTTTATTCATCTCAACATGGTTCGTGAGAATCTTCCAGTTTCAATTTTTGTGTTTTCTCATTTCTTCCTTATCCGTTCGATTGTATTTCATTGAAATGTTCGAAATTTTGAATTATTTTTTCGAAATATTCGAAATAAATAAATCAAAGAAGTAAATGATTTATTTTTTATTAATATAATTGAATACAGAAGACTGTCTAGTAGGAATATGACCCCTGATGAGATCGCTGTCCCATCAATTTTGTATGATTAGAAAGAAAGAAAAAAGCTGATTTCTCTGGCATTCGGTGGCTCCCGAACGACGGGGAATTAACTGTCTCCTCCCAATGCTTTTTGAATGCGAACATTTTTCAGTGTGCAGGAACATTTTTCAAAAACACGCGACGCTGCAGAGACGTGCAATTAATTAGGTGGCATATATTTATGAAACGGGAAAAACGAAGCCACACAAACGCGGGCTCACGAGCATATACACAGAGGGGTGAAAACGTTAGCGAGTGCGTAGACATTTTGAAATTTTTGCATAAACCCACGAGGGTGAATCGGACGCCGAGGGTGTGAACGGGCATCGCACGAGGAAAGGGGCAAAGGGGGGTTGAAGAGAGTTGGAAGGCTAACTGCTGATTCAGGCTGGTCCTCGGTCCAGCGGATGAGTGGGACACACGTATGATGAGAGAGTCAGAGCGGATATATACACGCAGACGGTCGGCTTTTGCAGCGAAGTCACGGGGGAGGTTGTGCTTGTACAGAGAGCAGCAACTTTGCGCTCATGTGTGTGTATATGTGGGTGTATTTACGCTGGTAGGCTTTCGAATGTACGCACTGCTGTGCTCTCTCGGTTTGGACAGTGGGAAACATTGTTTTGGGCCTATAAATAATCGTTATTGCCGCGTTTATCATGGATAGTCACGTGGGCCTTCATAATTCGCGTGCTAGTAGTTACCGCTCGCTGTATGCGGCCATGAACTTTTGGGAGGGTGCAACTGAAGAGGCAAGATGGAGAGAGACACTGCGAGAGATTTTGGTATGTTATCGCCCTCTTCGACGCTCTACGAGACCCGACGAACCCAGTCCTATTGCCAAAACCAACCCTTACGGTATTAGGATGCTTATGTATGTTGTATTTGTGTTTATACGTCTGTACAGCAACCGGTCCGCTGGCCAACCCCATCCAGTCGGCTGGTCTATTGCTCTTCTCCCTATATGCCCTCCTCTCAACCATCCCCTCATGAGATAACTCCCACATACATATATTTTATATACATATACAGGAAGTCGGATAGAAAGAGGGAGAGTGCGCGGAGCATGCCTCGAATTGTTGAGAACCGGCCGATCGGTGGAGATGCTCAGACGTAGCCAGAATTCGCTTTATTGGTATCTACATACCTCGTGAGTTTTCAATTCATCTCTCCTTCCAAGTTTCTCCCTCTAGCCTTCGTGCTAACCCTTCATTTCCATCCTGCATTCGACTACCTTGATACGACCGTTGGCCCGATGCACCACCGACAGCGTCTGCACGAATCAGCCAACGAATGAGCGTGAAATTCATTATCGCGTTGATTAAAGACGCTCCGACGAATAATCCACAGCAAGCTTTCTGAAGAATGATTAAAATTTTCGATATTCGCGAAATACTTCGAGAAGCCATAAAATACCATGGTAATTCATGGAGCTTCGAAAAACTTGGAAAGAAATAGCAAAAGTACCGAAAATAATCGAAAAATTATCGTTGCTTGGATACAAATGATTTATTTCGGGCTTGCCTGTTAATTTTCAAATTGCGAGAAGCCAAAAACAACCGAAAGGGAGAAGAACGGAAAGGAGGGAAGGGAATTGATTCGTTGCATCGGTTTTTCGCAGCCACGACGGATACAGAGGCTAATTTCAACTGAAATTTGCCAGTTTGAATTCCGGATGAATAAACACGTTGGAAATTCGTTGGGAAAGTTCGATATAATTTAGTCGATTCATTAAAATTTAATTCTCTTGAGCATATTATTATTTCTCGATAATCGGAAGTTTGCACGCGTTGTTGAGGACACACTCGCACGAATACAACGGTGCGTCAGGCATGCACACGCGAACACTATCATGTGCTTATCACGTGGCTCTCCGCAGCCTCTTTTTCAAACCAATAGCCAACACCGGGCGGCTCCACCGTCGCGCTTCCACCACGTGGTATGCAGCGCTGAAATTTTTTAATATCCAACCTGCAGTTCGTACAGCCTTCTTTCTCACTCTATCTACTCCTGTCGCTTCCGCTTTTTCAATGGCCTCGAGCCACATCAATGTAGAACGTATAATTTCATTACACCCCAGAGATAATAGCTCGCTAATTGATTTCTCCCTCTCCCACTAAAATCGCTACCGCCTCATTCTCGTGTGGATACAAATATGCATATACCTCGATATTTTATATATAACGTATGCATTTCCTCGTTGTTATGCGGTGAAATATATAGAATATATGTGTGGATATAAATTGATTGGCATACCGTATATGTGTCCGATCGCAGCGACCAAAAGAGAGTAGCAAGCGCAACCGGGCTTTGGCCGGAACGATAAACCGCGTTTTGTCCAGTGAGAAAATATATATCTATCCTCTCAGCTATGTAGGGGATGTGACCCATCGTGTGGTAATACCCACAATGAACTGCCACTCAAAATTCGCGTATTTGGTAACGTCACGCTTTCCTATTTACATCGATTATATATAAAAGTGCATATATGCAAGGGACATAAAAAAGGGAATGGGATGGTCCATCTAAGGGGATATTTTTATTATCAGAAATGTTAAATTTCCACATTTTTTATTTTTCAGAAAAACGATCTTCTCGCTGTTGCTCTTCGCGCACACAATTTTTAATCGCTCATGTGGAAGGTGATAATTATTGGTCCAATTTGATCCACACGATTATTTCGAAACGTTGCGATAATTTTACTTGGCACGCATTTAGCCAACAGATTCATTTGGTCGAAGCTGCGAATCAATGATTCAGTCGGTGAATAACAGTCCCAGGAAATAAGAGGGAGATTACTTCCGCAAATCTGTCTCGATAAGCTCATCATCGATCAGCACAGCATCCTGATTAGCGATTACAATCAAAATTCAACCGCAATTATCGCACGGTTTTCCCCATCGGGCCGTCTGACTGCGGAATGAATAGAGACTCTTGGAAGCAGGTAGTGTATTTATTCAAATGAATTTCCAACCTCGAAGGATCGGAATGAATCGAGTGGATGCGCGAGAAAACGTTTGAGCAGAAATGTACAAATCAAGCAAATTGCGAGCGAAATTTTGTCTCTCGGCCTTACGTCGCTGCAACGTTGTACACGAGAAACGGGGCGAAAAGTAGAAATGGGAGAGCGTTAACAAACGAGCCGAAAAAGATGGAAGAGAGTGCAAGGGATAAAAAAAAAATAAGCAGGGCTTAGTTCGGCGACGGTGGTGCGCAGGGAGTTGGGGAAACGTAAAGAAACGAGGCGAAGGAAACTTTCGAGCTCTCTTCCACTTTTTCTTTTTCTGTATTTTTTTTCTCATCTTTCCTCTTCTTTCTCGCGACCGTTTTACATACTACGAGTGGAGTGTATATTTTTGCATTTTTAATCCAGCAAATTTTCTTTTTTTACAATTTTTTTTTCTTAATTCGTTTTCTTAATGTGCGTGAGCAATTAGAGCGATTAATTCTAAACGATCCTCCATTCTTTCTACTCAATTCGTTCGTTCATGTGGTTCAAAGAATTGTTTGTCGTGAATTTCCTTAATTTCTTGAGTGTAAAAAGTCAACGACGCACAACTTTTTGCGTCATGTTTTGTACGAGCGATGCCAACACACGTGTCATGCATTATCTATTTATTTATATTGCGTACTTATTTTTTCAGTCCCCTCAAATTAGACGTATAAATACGTAGCGAAGCTCTACCTTATGCACGTTATGTCTGTGTACGAACGGTGGAGGGACAATGCGAAAAGCTTCCATGGACAACACGTGGAGGAGTGATTCTCAAATTTATGAAAAAGCAACTATAACATTCTTGTATTAAGGTTCATTTCGGTTTATAGGGGCTCGTAAAGCGCCCGGTTGTATATTCATCGTCCGCCAGCAGGTGCATGCATTATAACATCCAAGGCGCCTTACGTAACATAATTTATAGATCGAGTTGCACGAAGATGTTTGTTCTTGAATAAAACCAGAAGGGCAAGGGTAACACCCCTGACTTTCTTCGCACAGTAAAAGGGAGGCAATCGTCTTTCATTTCCTTTATGGCACATACTCCGTGTGCTCGTGTTTTTCATGAATTTCTCTTATGCATGAAAAGACAGTGTTTTTGTATCAAAATCGTATGACGACTAAATCAAAAGTACGAGTCTCACTTTTTTGGATGGTAAATGATTAGGAATCGATGCTTTTATCCTTTTTGTCGATGTGTCAAAATTCCTGGGTTTCATTATTTTATGGTTACGAACGATTTTCAACCGCATAGATGAAAATATGTCAGAAATTTCGTAACGATGAAGATTTTTGTTGTTGTGGTAAAGATTCTTGAAGGAAAAGTTGAGGAAAAATAGAGGGAAATGGAGTGATAGTGGTCGAGCGTATAACTCTTGGCTGCTGCCCGTACAAACCCTCGTGAGAGTGAGAAAGAAACGGGCGTGCTATATGAAGAGAAAATAAGATGACACGTCGTGTAATTCCGAAGGATTTCCTTGGTTTCTCGTTGCCCTCGTTCGGCTCCATTCATCTCGAGAATCTCGTGACGAAGCTGGAATCTCGCTCATTTCATCACGATCTTTCGTCGTACTTACTGGAGGTTCGGGAAGTATGAGTTTGTGTAGGAAGAAACTAAGATCGGCAGCGGTCCCTTGCAGAGCGAAAGGACACTGGTGATAGGAGGGTGAAAGGTGGGTTAAGGCTAAAGGGTTGAGAGTGTTGCGTTGCACGCTCACGCGATGACTCCACTTGCTCTCCCTCTCTCTCTCCCTCATTTCCTGCCTTCGAACTCCCTGCTCGCGCTCACACTCCCCAACAGTAAGCAATATCTGGCTGGAATTAGTTGTCGCCCAGGTTTCCAGGGTTAAAGGGGTTGCCAGACAACTGGTTAAAGGGATTATCCCTGCTTACGCTGCTCTCAGGCTGGCTAATGCTTTGCGCACATTATTAAATCATTCCCAAAGGCGCGGTGGTCGCGGCAACGGTGTCCGCGTTCTTTCTCTTTCTCATTTACTTTAAGATCTCCCCCACCTTCTCGTCTCTCACTTTGTAGCTCGCCCTCTTTCTCACCGCCTCATTTTCTCTGGTACTCTAAGGACCGAGAGTTCTCTTGCGCCCTCTACCGTTACATTTTCGTCGAGTTACGTACGCTCCTGCATCTCTTCCGTATATATAACTTCTGTAAGGAAAAGCTCACTGCTTAAGCTAAGCTCCCCCTAGCGGGATGCCAATTAACCGGAATAGGATAAGAGATACTGCCTCTTTTTCTCTCTCTCTCTCTCTCTCTCACCTCTTCCTGTCGCTACCTTCCTGCCTTCCTCTCTATCTGCTTCGCTCGCTATCCACCTTCCTTTCGCAGTCCCTATTCCCTCAACGATCTCCCCACTCGTTCAGCTGCGTAAACACACCGAAAAACGTGCAAACAACTTTTTTAATCGTTGCTTCCCTCGCAACGAGCGAATTTCCATCCATTTCTCTTTGATCGAGAATAAACAACTGCTTTCAAATCAGAGCTCTAATCTAAGAAATAACCAACAATTTTCTTCCTTGCCAAAAGGAAATCTTCCTGATTCCTTCCTGCTCCTCAGACTCAAACGAACAGGTTTCACATTTTATTGAAATTTTCTTTTTCCTTTCGCGTTTCTGTTTCAAATCCTTTCGAATAAGCTTCTTGGCCATTCTTGGCATACACGTCGTTCAATATTTCGAGAACCACCTGTCAAGCTATTTCGAGACATGTTGGAAAATTGCTCAAGAGATCTTGCTAATTGATTCATTAATAAATTATCCTCCTAAATTGTCTCAAATTATTAAAACATTTTATTTTCCAGATTTCTCGCTGTTTTCAAAGTTTTGTTAGAATCGTTTTATTTCGATCCGACGAAACAACGTCCTTATAAAAAAAGTTAAAGAAATTTCGTATCGAAAAACGTAACATAACAAACGTTGTTTCGCCAACTGCTCATTTCACGTGGGTAATACAAATACTTGAGAAAACTACGGAGAATAGCGAATGGGCAGCAAAGAATGAGTAGTTATGGTAAAAAGTATCTCAGAAGTGCTCTGTTTAGTCGCAGCGGTCCAGAACAAGCTAAATGTATTTGTATACACGAGAATATACATATACATAGTGGCTATTGTGGTTCCGGCTCTCGTTTCGCGTTAGATGAGTTTTCCGAGATGTTCACGAAGCACAAAAACATTCGACGTCCCGTAAAACGAGTCGTTAGGAAAAAATAAATGAGTAGTTCGTACCGTTGAGAATAAGAACTGCACACACAGATATTTTTTCCGTAGCACACAACGCGACGACGTCACGAGCAAGAAAACAATTCAATTTTCAGTCGCGAATGAATCACACAATTTAAAATAATTCTATTCCAAACAAAATTTATTGTAAAAACTACAAAAAAAAATGTTTCGTTTCTTCAAGGATCTACAAAACGAAGGAAAAAAAAACCAACAATATATTTCCAACTGCAGACTTTAGCAGAATCAAATAAATCCACTTTTCTCGATATACTTTTTGTATATACTATCGATATTGTTTACTCGGGAGTGAAAGGTAAGCAACGCTGAGCAAAAACCAGTCGATATACACAGCGACGTATACGTATTGAGTCGAGTATAAAACGGTGGGAAGTTGAGAACGACGAGCGAGAAGGATGATTTATCGGCTCAGGAACGAAGTAAAGTGTCTCACCTGTAAAGTGCAATAACATCGTAGTTTCCTGCTATATACGCGTGCGAAACGATCTACTGCATCGGGCACACTGCATTGGCAAAGTATAATATCATTTGTAAGTATATACATATATATATGCACGTATGTGTGTATGTGTGTGTACATAGGGGTTTATATAGATTGGGAAAAAGGAGAAACGAAGCGATGAAATTAAAGAAGCGTTCAAAGTAAAGGAAAGATAAGAAAAAGTTGGCTGTAAATTTCCCAACTTCGAGCTTCCAGTTTTTCAATGCAGCGATTGACAATTCAGTACGACAGAAAGTTTTCAACGGTGAATCGGGTTACCCGGTAATCCAGATTCGATCAAATTCAATGCTCGTTCGCCTTCAAATTTCATTCCGTGCCAACTAACTTTGTATGCTGGACTTTTTACGACGAAATCGAACAAAAATACGATGTTTGAATGGAATCTTTTGGAAACAGATTTTTTATTGGTTCGTGATTTATAATTTGGTGGAATAATTATTGCGTAAATGAGAAAATTAAAATGTCGATAATGTCTTTCGTTTGGCGCAGAATGCCCCATACATTTTGTTCGTTTTCGATTCCGGAATGAATAGGTTTTTAAAAAGTTTCGTTAGTCAGAGTTCGTATTTGATTTTCATCAGTCTGCGATTTGTGCATTTTTCGGCGTGAGAATATAAAAAAAATATGATATGGAAAAAATGGATCACGAACACGCACATAGAGGAAACTCGGGAAATGTAAATAAATTCAAAATGCTCTCTGGAGCCGCTGAGATTTTTCGCTAGAGCTGCACGGGAGACAGTGGAAAGCGCATAATAAATCCCGAAAAAGCGAAGAAACACTCGCGAGCGGGATTTACCGGGCGTGTGATACTGAAGCGCACAATGAGAAAGTCCAACGAGCTCCCTCCCGCTTTCTCTCACCCTTCCTGTCTGCTGGTGAACACCCAGGGATATAATGTGTGTAATCCCCGCCAAAACCAGCGTAAATCCTGGCAATAATTCATCCAGCTCCCATTGTGCGTCATGAAACGGACGAAGATTTCCGCTTTCCTAGTAATAAAAATATTAAACGCACAATAAATAGAATACTTTTTCAAAAATCGTGAGGGTCAGTCAAATAATCAAATAAGCTTAAAAAATGCCGTAAAAATTACGTCGAATTAGCGCGCAGTAACGGATTTACTGTCAAATATTTCGCCACGATTCATTTTTATCCGCGGCGATTTGAATTTTCACCAAATTTCTGCAAAAACAAAAAGCTTTTCGTGTCGGCCCGAAATTTTATTTTATTTTCATGGAAAATTGGATTCTGCACCGCGTAGGCATTAGCAAAAATCCAACGTCCTCGTGTTCCGATCCCATTCTGGCACGTTAACGTATGTTCCAATCCATTTAGTTTCACGATTTTAAGTTTTTGTATTATTTGCAGAGGGTGAAAATTCTGGTTTGTCATTTTTTTTCACGTGGGAATGTAAAAAACGAGAAATACTAAAAAGTGGAAGAATATGATGGATCATTTGGGAATTTGCAACGACGAGAGTGCTTTTTTTTGCCTCCCAAATGAAGCTGCCAGACCATATGAGTGGGAGAAATAATTGATGGGCCAAAGTTGGTACATTTTGAATGACAGGTGGAGACACTTATCGAATGAAAATGGACGGGACGAGACAAACTCGCCAAATTGACTGGCATGCATCGATTAATATGGGAAAACTATTTTTTCCTCGCTTTTTTTCTGCCTTCTTTCCAACCTTCGCAATAAACCGAAATAAGCAATGCCGCGTCGAATAAATAAAGAGTTACTCACCGTTCAGACAAATATTTGAATTTCCTCGTTGCTAATTCTCCGGGTCACCGAATAATGAAAAAATAATTCGATACTTTATGACGTAAAATAAACGGATCAGTGAATTAATTGTTTAAGGCACCCTCGTAGGCGTTAAACCAGAGTGTCGCATTCAATTAAACCGTTATGGGCACGAGGGCAGGTACGGAGTTAAAAAAACGAAAAAAAAAAACGAAATTCTTGGTTCTGCTATAATTCACTCGAGAGTTCGCTGCTGCGTCAGGTGCAACGAGAGGCTCACACAAGAAAAGCCGAGAGAAAAGCGCTTTAGTTGAAGGTTTTTCTTTTTAATTTTTTATTGTCAGCCTCCACTCAGCGTGTCACCCTCCTTATACAGCTGCCATTTTATATAATCACCCGCGTCTATGTGGGCGCCTTTGGGCCGGCTTACGCTTCGTGTATTACGCACCCTGCCGCCATCAAGCTCATAAAAAGCTCACGAGCGTGAAGTGAACAAGAGAATGGAATAAAAAAAAATGAAAAAAAAAAAAAAATCATGTAAAGGGATCTGGAACAACGAAATTTACCTACCGATAAATTTCCAACCTCGGAATGTCGGACAGAATGGCTGCATGACGTCTTTCCGCTTCCTGCAAATTCATTCATTATTTTAGTCTAGCCGCTAAATAGCGTCGAGTCTATGCACGTCGCATCCCCATTTTCCGAACGGGAAATCACCCGGAGAAGCCTACATGAATATTCGATTAATTGATTGATAATTCCTTCATCGTCGATAAGCCACTGCAGACGTCTCGAAATGGGGCAGTCAATCCCCGAAGGTAGACTCGCCAATGTAACTTTCACGACCTTTACAAGATATTTTGCAAAAGCATGTCAAATATCCGATTGAATCTTCCGGTACGGAACGAGGACTCGAATAATGACGTTTTTTTTTCAATTAAAAATAAAAATTCCGTGAAATTTTTCACCACCGATCGAACGAGAATTGTGATCGAACGTGAATTCATTTATTAACGTTCAACCCCTCTTATTTTTTGCAGATCTGTGTTTCGTGATCGATTGAAATGAAATCACACGGAACCAGACGGAATATTAAATTTGATTATCTCTCCAGGCTGGTCCCCTTGATAGGATTTTCCATTAAAAATTGATAAAAATCGCATGCATCATCTGCGGGGTCTGCAGGATGTGAATATATGAACTGGATGTAAATTCTGTACAAATATCATACCCGGAAGCTAGAGTTCCATCTTCGGGAGTAAAAAAACGGCACGACATAGCGGAAACGTCAAAAAAGACTTTGGGGGCGAAGAACAAAACATATGGATGGAACATAAAAACGCGAATCGCGAAAGCATGAAATTCACGACGAAGCTGGAGGAGAAATAGCTCGTGGCCAAGCATCAGGAAGTATAGCCAAGGGTAGCATCCCATGTACAGGCTGTTCCAGGCTGGATCATCCATGATTGCCAACTCGTAATCATAACCAGAATTTCGAGTCAAAAATTTTGCTGCTATGATTTATTTATTAATTTTCCTTCGAACCACTTTTTCATCGTTAAATTCAAGCAACTCGTTGCCCTGAATAGGAAAAACTATTAAAACTATTGATGACCACAAAAAATAAACACGGAAATATTTTTTAATGAAATTTCTTAATTAAAGCCGCGTGGTTCGAAAATTGCGACTCCAGAGGGAATTTTTCAATGTTTTTTCGATCGGCCGTCACGACGAAAGGACGTCAGGCACAGAAATACTATGAAGATCTTATTTTGAGATTATTGAATGCTCTACAACATCGGTCCCATGCAAGTTTGCTCTATTCCTGACCGTTTTGGCAGTGCGAGTGCTGAAATGACAATTCTAAAATAGTGCGAGGTCCCAGGACTCGAAGATCTATTCGGAATTGAGATCGACCGATTTGAGTTGCGATAATTCTGGAAAATGCCTGTATATGTTTGAATATATATCCGTATACGTGTAGCAAAAAGCTTCTCTGTAACGTGACGTAGGAATAAGTTATGAACTCTATGCATTTTAAATGACAAAATGTGGTCCTCTTGCAGCGATTTTTGTGACTGCTATTTTTTCGTTTTTTTTTTTTTTTCAAACTTGTATCCGCCCGAAGACTGTCCCATTTTTGTTTTAGTTTTATTCTCGTGCGCGTCTCACGTTATCTTTCTTTTACCGAGAGAAATGCATTATTGGCTCCACAATCCACCCTCCCAGAAATTCGTACGTGTGTCACGTGGTTTTGTCGCACGACTCGCAAGCTTGTGCATAAGATCGCAGTTCCGCGAGTCAGCGAGCACACTTGTCTCGTCTATTTTCCTTCCGTTCTCCCTCTCGCCTAGCTCTCCCTCGCTCTCACCCTTCTCCCTCATCCCCGCTGACGCTTCTCCCTCTCTGTTTTTTTTTTCGCCGCACGTACAGATTCTGCAATTCCGTGGGTATCATACCCTCGCAAATTTAACACAATTTATATTTTCGCGGTACATTGTTCCAGCCCTTTCCATTTATTCCTGGGTAACGAGGGCTATTTTTTACCGGTGACATTTCGAACAGGACAAAAGCGTGAAATTTTATATATCTTTATGAACATTCATAGGAAACTAAAAATCCAAAAGGAAAAATTGTCAACATCCAATTTACGTTCAGCAGTCAAGTTTATGACATCGATACCGCGAGGAAAGTAATTCATTGGCGACTGAAAAAATATTAACGTAACATCCCAACAACGACGACAAGGATGGGTTTCTGNCCAGTACGGACTTTGGTTCGTGACTGTTTTTATGCCTTTTTTCGACCATGGCGAATCAGGCGCACAACTCAAAAAAATGCTTCTATTTTTTTTTAATGATCGAGAACTTGAAAGTGAATGTAAAACCTCCATGTTCTTTTTTTAAAAAATTTTTTGCGATTTTTTTTCGAAAAGTTATTAGCATTTCGGCTGGAATCGATAAATTTTAAAAAATTCGAAATAACCCGAGAACAATGGGATTAGAGAGAAAATGTTAAGAATGAAAAAAGTTGTGTATTTTCATTCTGAATAGGATTGAATTTTTTCGGAATTATTTTTTGAATTTTTTTTTTTGGAGTATTTTTTTCGCAACTCACGCGTAAATTTTTTTTTTATGATCGATAAAATAATCATATGAGCCCCTCACCCCACTTAGATGAGTTTTTCATCGAAAAAGCCGCCTTTGGCTTCGAAGCTGATCGAACGGATGCCGCGAGTCGTGGACGTGGTGTTAAAAGCCAAAGGCGGCTTTTTCGATGGAAAACTCATCCAAGTGGGTTGAGAAGCTCATATGATTATTTTATCGATCATAAAAAAAAAATTTACGCGTGAGTTGCGAAAAAAATACTCCAAAAAAAAAAAATTAAAAAAATAATTCCGAAAAAATTCAATGCTATTCAGAATGAAAGTACACAACTTTTTTCATTCTTAACATTTTCTCTCTAATCCCATTGTTCTCGGGTTATTTCGAATTTTTTAAAATTTATCGATTCCAGCCGAAATGCTAATAACTTTTCGAAAAAAAATCGCAAAAAATTTTTTAAAAAAAGAACATGGAGGTTTTACATTCACTTTCAAGTTCTCCATCATTAAAAAAAAATAGAAGAATTTTTTTGAGTTGTGCGCCTGATTCGCCATGGTCGAAAAAAGGCATAAAAACAGTCACGAACCAAAGTCCGTACTGGGTCGAAAAAAAAATCATAAAAAATATTTAAATGGGGCGAACTGAAGCTTCAATTGTCCCCTTCAAAACGCCGTCTGGAAAATTGGAAAATCTTTATTTTTCAAAAAGTTATCGAACTTTTAGTGCGGCAAAAAATATTGGATACTGTATCCAAACTTTTGAGCGACAGTGTATCTTTATGAACATTCATAGGAAACTAAAAATCCAAAAGGAAAAATTGTCAACATCCAATTTACGTTCAGCAGTCAAGTTTATGACATCGATACCGCGAGGAAAGTAATTCATTGGCGACTGAAAAAATATTAACGTAACATCCCAACAACGACGACAAGGATGGGTTTCTGGTATTGTCAAATATTTTAATTTCTACGAGCGATTTCCGTCGTCCAACGACCATTTGATTCCATATCGATGTCGAGCTGAGTCTCGCTTTAAATTTGCAAGCTTGGTGGCGAAGCTTACGTGTCAGAATCGAGCACAATCTTGAGCAAAATATTATTGACGCCTGTCCACATTCCACGACATCTGGTTGGCTTTTTTCATAATTTTTCTTCAGCAGTCGCACAGACGTAGATAAGTAAAGAAAACGAAGACAAAATGAAAAATCTTGATGAAATTATCGCAGTCGAGATTGTGAAATGTAAAAAGACTGAGACAAGGGTGTGCAAATGGAGCACCCTATTCCATGTAAATTTATTAAAAGGTGAGCGTTATATCGCCCTGAGATATTCCTTGTAAATTCGATTACCGACTCATCAATTCCTCCTGCTTCTTTCCGACTCTTTATCCGTTTCCTTTATCCAGCAAGGGAAATGAGAACGGCGGTATATCTCGAGAATTAATCCAACTAAAAAAGGGAAGAGAACGAGACGATGAAGAATTAAAGTTGAAACACGAGTAAAATAATTTTCATCTTCGTATTCCTGGACCTGCCATCCTGGCCGAAAGAACGCACGAGAAAAAATCGAGAAACAGGTAATTTTTTTAATTCGTTGAAAAAATCCGATTGAAATTTCTATTTAACATAATTGCAATTATTTTTTTACGTTCCATTTTATCGATAATAAGTTGGTAAATAAAATCTGGCTCGATCGACGATCGCTTGTCGACTGCGCCATCGTCTCTCTGCACTAGACTTCCCTACAATAATAAAAAATACATTGGGACGTTTATAATTTTGTTGCTATTCTCAACATCATTATTTTTCAATAACCCTCAAGGCAAAAATAAAAACAGGTCAATCGCAAGCTCATTCTCCATGAAGCATTCAAGAAGAAATTTTTTAATCAACGTCTGAAAATAAAATTTATTAATACAACAAGTACAAAGTCCCTGTCGACAACCCCTCTTCCTTGCCCCTGTCGTTGATTTTCGATCGACTATTTTTCCGGACAGAAAGCGAATGCATGGCAAGGATCCAGATGATATGCACGTGCAAAAATAGAAATATAATATTGATGTTCCCATCCACTTTTGACCCCATAAATATCTAATCGAAAGGTCGAGGAAAGCCATGTGTGTATCGGTACTGAACAGAAATAACGACATCCTCTGTTATTGAATTTATATACTGAACATGAGATCGTCCTGGAAAATGATCCTTCGAGACGAATCCGACATTCCTGATCTTCCTGATTTCTTGATTTTTATATCTCATTCGAAATTGAACCAACGACTTTGCATTAATTTTGTATCGTGCAAACAAACACGTCACGAACGATTTCGTCAAATGTTTTTTGTACCAGGCCCTTTGGTCTTGACATATAAAAGCTTGAACGTCGAGTAGGATTCTGAAAATGTTATATCTTTACGTAAGCACTCGAGTGACAAAAAATATAAATACCGAAAAGAATATTTTATGCTTAGAACGATAAAAAATCGGGATCGGAATACTGGGGGCAAAAAATATGGAGCAAAATGAAGTTGGGATGAGGAGAAATATAAAATCGCAGTATCTGAAATCGATAATGATATCCGGTGACATGGAGTTGTGTTTTTCATCTTCTGCAACGAGCAGCTTCACTAATCTCTCTTTGCTTCGAACGAATTCATTTTCTCTCTCCGTCGTGTGTCCGATGGTGAATATACCGAGAGTGCGACATGATTCGAACGAATCAGAGCTCTTCTTTCGCACGTTGAGAGAAGAGGCGAAGGCAGGAAGAGAAAAAGAGATTGTGAGATAGAGAAGGCGAATTAATACCAGAGAGCGAAAAAAAAGACGAATTTCTCGTTCGTCAAACGAAATAGTAGAACGTTTCGGTTGACGAAAAAGGCAGCAGAGGTATTAAAGCCGAATTGAAAATCTTGCAAAGTCTGGGGGTGCGGAGCGACGATTTGGAGGGAGAGTTAAACGCAGACGGATTCCAACGCAACGAAACTCGACGCAGCAAAATCCTCCCTTCGCATCAGGGATTTTTACTATTACGCGGTTTTTTTTGTGTATTTCTTTTTTTTTTCTTTTCTTTTTTACTTTCGGTTTCCCGCGGCTGTAGTCTAAAGTATGTATACAAATATATAAAGGACTTGGTCCTCTTTTCCATAGTGTCATTGCCTCTCTCCCATTCCGCAACGCTTATATAGAGCAATCTATTTCCTATCGGGCGTCAGCCCTCATCCGGGAAATTGGATACGAATGTTTTATGCACCCGGGTACTGCGGTAGGATTAATCCAAGCGTTCTTCTCTTCGGCTATGTATAGATAATGTCTCCAAGTTCAGAGACCCGCGAGTATTGCTGATCGCCCGCATCAATCGATATCTATATACATATAAACATCCCGAAACGTCCCACGAAACGGCAGATGTTTCCTACCTCTTGGCGGCAGCGACTGACGCTTCAGGAGAGCTAAGAATAAGTATTTTTTCATGCACATATACATATTGACAAATTTGTATTCGAAAAATGAAATGGCATTCGAACAAATGGCTCTCACGTTTTATTAAAGTTGCTTATTCAATAAAAATGAATAATTCACAGGCAAACATCGAGGCATGCAGCTTATTTGCCTGTCGGTACCATATTCCGTTGGCTTCCATGCAAGAGACTCTCGACGAATCATTGTGGCTCAGCTCTTGCGTACACGAGAGAAAAATACAAAAATTAATGAACGTGATTATCCGAAATTTCGAAAAAACTCAATAAACTCGAGAATTTTACAAAGATCACGTTTTGCCATTCACGGGTCACCCTGTAGATCGTAACTTCTTCCCGTATCGTTTCTCACGATCTGTGACGTTTATCGTTGTCATCTTTCCTGTATTGGTCTAGAGACGCAGCAGCCCCTTTCCAAATACACAAGAATTTCTATATACACATTTCCTTTCCACGTATATACTAGGAATATTGGAGATGCACATATTTATTTCCCGAAATACACTGGGGATGATTCTCTCGAAGCGACCCTGAGAGACTCCCGAAAGTGCTCTGCGCAAAATTTCTCCTGTGACACGAAATGTCCGCTTGTACGAAACCGAAATCAAAAATATATGTCATCCCAGTTTGCTCTCCCGAAGGTATCGTACAAGTTACGAAAATATTGAGCAGATAAGGAACCGATTACGATCTCTTGCTTCTCAGCAATCTAAAATTATTTCTGGAGCAAAAAATATTTATTCCGAAACAAAAAAGTTTTTTTTTTCCTTCATCGATATTTCGCGCAGAGTGAGCGACGTGACGTTAGGTTACGTGAACAGAGGTCCCAGTGGATTCTGTATAAAGTTACGGTCAGTCATCAGAGATTAACTTTTCCTGCTTATTTGAATGATTTGACAATTTTCGTTCACACCAAGTTCGCACGAACCTTGTAGCAATAGTCTCTCCTTTAGCGTGTCATCCATTGCGCCTTGGAATTCACATAACAAGCAGCACCAAATCCGTTTTCCTTGAAGGAGATCAGCCAGTACAAAATTGGCTCAGACGCAGCTCATATAGAGCCACGCTCGAGGGACAACCCTCATTTGTTCGTCTCACGACGACGTTCGGAATCTTTGACCCGCCCTCAGAGAAGGGTGAGAGATATGTTCAGAAATCGAGCCTGACGGATCGTTTCTCTGTCACGGTATTCCTGCACTCTCGCGTATATATTCTCTCTCCGTTAATTTATGTGCTTATAAACATAAATATACTCTGTTACCTTCCGTTATCTCATTTCCTCATGCGACACCGTGGCTCCTTTTCGTCCTTTTGAAAAAATTCAATTTTCATTTTCCCACCATCGGAGAATTTGAAAAATTCACGTTTTTAGCATCGTCGTGTCTTCAGGAGTTTCGACCACAATATTTCCGTCAATTTACGACAATGAACGATTGAATTTTTACTCGATTATGTGCCTTGGGATATTTACTAACCAGCCTAATGTTCGATGTGTTAAAAATTGATCGAACTGTCCAACTTTTCTTTTACCATGAAAGTTTCTTCTATCGACTAATTGGATAATCGCATCATGGCTTTTGTACTTTGGCACGTTTTCTTTATACATGCAAAGTGTACACACGATGTTACCGTTTCCTGGAGAACGTCAGACCTCAGGAATCTACTTACCTCGAACCCGAACGCTGATACTTTGAGTTTTTGTCTCTTTTAATTTACGAAAAGAGTCGACGTTATAAGAATTAAGTCACGAAAATGAGGAAGAAGCGAGGGAAGATGGAAAATGGAAGTACAGGCTGTAAGGGACGTAGGGAATAAAAGTAGATCCAATGAGGCCATCAGTAATACTTTTCCCCAAAGGATGGATATAAGATCTCAGGATGTTTCAAAAGCTGTGTCTCTGAAGGAGAAACGGAGAAGGAATGATGCTGAGGAAGACAAAATGCTTGAAAGTGACTGGGCGTTCAGCTCTCCTACGTCTTTCTTCGGAGTTAAGTGCACGCTAGGGCTAAGGTTACCAAGATAGAGCTTGTAATATAACCCCCTCCGCGACCAACCTCTTAAGGGGGTTCGTTGCCTCGCCTCTCAGCTTTCCCTTTTCGTGTTTGGTCGTTGCTCGCACTTGTATGAGAGGAAAACGAAAAAAAAGCATAAAAACTGTAAAAATTTACATTTTTGTATGAAAAATTTGGTTTGATAATAAAAAATCAAGTAAAAATAATTGAAAAATGTATTAATAATTCCAAACACATTCCGTGATCACTGATTCTGCTGCTGCTGCTGCTGCTGCTGCGTGGCTCGTCACTTTTTTGAGCAATATTTGAAGGATGCGAGTTGGATCGAACGATTCGTAGAGTTCAAATGAATTATACCGTGTCATGGCGTGTGTGTCTTTGGTGACGTTATCGTGTGGACAACGGCGACTCATGCGACCGATGGATGGAATAAAAATGATATTTGGCGTCCAGCTCGAGCCATTCTTGTCACTCTAGCAAAGCCCTCGCATTTGCGTCACTATCGTTCCCGTCGCTCGCCCATGTATAATTGGTAAAGTTTCGACAATACATCACAGAGCAAGGGAGAGAGATGGAGAAAGCTTGAAAACGGTCCATTTCCGTTATATCTCTAGATTTGTAATACCCCCGTGTTGCGTGCTACTCGACGTTGAAATATGTGCCACTGCATACGTGTATTTTGTGGTCAAACACGAACGTATTAATTTCACGTTTTTTTTTCACCGAATCACGTATATAACAATTGTAAACCATGATAGCCCATTTCGCTGGAATTATTGTTTGTCCTACAATCATACGAAGACTTCAGTTTCATCTAAACTTGGTGCGACCATTTACTATATTTCGTTATATACATCTAGTCCAAACCTCTGGTACTGCAGTGCATTATAGTTTGTTATTTGTCAAATATCCACGGGACGAGCAGGCCAAAAGGGGAAGCGATCGAAAACCAGAATTTATTCGTCTCTGGAAAACCCACAAATGAACATTTTGATTATTTTCATTTTTACTCGATTATTCTTGTCTTTATGTGTCCTTTATCGAACACACGATGTCTTGACACTTCAATGACACAACGTCCTTAATATTTACGTCAAAAAATCACGAACCGTTGATGTAGGAATCAAATCGATGATCTCTCCAAGGGTGGAATGTTTATTGGAAAAGGAATCTCAGGAACGAGTGAAATCTTATGGGAAAGGATTCCTAATTACTCGCATAGAATCATGATTTTTATTCCGGCAATTATTCACGTTTATTATCTTGGAAGATCAATTTGAATTCGTTTTTTTATTTTCATTGAAATAGCAGACGAGGATCGGAAAGGCAGCAGTTCGGGGGGATCCAGTTTTGATATCTTTTGGGTCTTCGTGCTCTGTTCGTGCATGTTGGATGGGGTGCAGCGGGAGCGGTGGTGTGCAAAGGATTATGTGCTCGAGCGAACTATATCTTACGGACCAAGAAAAAGAGAAAGAGAGAGAAAATGTCCCGCAACTCCACGCCCAGTCTTTCGGCTCGAGCCGAACCGCGCAGAGAGTCAATAGCCATTGTATTCTAAACAAAGAGCCGCCGAGCGAATTGTAATGGGATTCCATGAAAGAAGATCTTTAGAAGATAAAGAGCGGGTGGTCCTGGGCCTGTTTTCACTGGCTATGCCATGTCACTCTTCGATATTTCGAGGCTCAACACTTTGCCGTTTCTTTCCTCGTCCGCGCTGACTTTCCAGCCTCGTCGTTTCTGTCGCCCGATTTCTCAATTATTGANCGGTGGTGTGCAAAGGATTATGTGCTCGAGCGAACTATATCTTACGGACCAAGAAAAAGAGAAAGAGAGAGAAAATGTCCCGCAACTCCACGCCCAGTCTTTCGGCTCGAGCCGAACCGCGCAGAGAGTCAATAGCCATTGTATTCTAAACAAAGAGCCGCCGAGCGAATTGTAATGGGATTCCATGAAAGAAGATCTTTAGAAGATAAAGAGCGGGTGGTCCTGGGCCTGTTTTCACTGGCTATGCCATGTCACTCTTCGATATTTCGAGGCTCAACACTTTGCCGTTTCTTTCCTCGTCCGCGCTGACTTTCCAGCCTCGTCGTTTCTGTCGCCCGATTTCTCAATTATTGAAATATCTTTCTCGGAGTCCTGATAGGCATTAGTTCCCTCTCGATTGAGTGACCCATTCGTTCTGGTGGGTGAATCCTCGTGCCGAGGACAATCATATTCCATTTAAAACTTTTTCATGCCTCGCTCGATTCACGAAAATCAATGAGCGAACAGACTGACGATATTCAACGTAATTATTCTACTTTCCCATGACTCGAAATATTTCAATCAAAATCACTGGAAAGTTTTTTTACAAATGTANCGAAATATTTCAATCAAAATCACTGGAAAGTTCTTTTACAAATGTAACATCTCGTGGAAAATGATTCCGGTTGCAAAATGCATTTATTCGCAAACTCGAATAATTAACTTTTTCGTCTGACTTTTTCTCAAACATTTGTCACCCTGAGAAAAAGGCTTTCGCGTTGATCGAATTAATTCCATCGGTAATAAAAGACACAAAGAATAACGATTGGTCATGGTGGAGTCAATATTTATCGTGGAAACTGTTACATAGATCCCACGAAAGGAGCAGACACAAAACTCTGTTTTATTAATTCAAGCTAATAGCAGATTTTCCCGACCCAAAAGCAGCTCAAAGTTGCTGAGGTTTCCTCCTGCTTCTCTCGTTGGTTCTCTTCGCATTGCTCAAATTTTCCTCAAACAGTAGAGAACACCCAGAATCTGAGAAATCTTTTCAACAAAAAGGGCAATGACGCTATCCCACTGCCGCTGTTATCCGCTCTACAATGGTTGCACCTCCTTTGTCAATTGAGCAAACGCTTTCCCTTGCTGAACTCGGTGTGAGGGTGAGAGGGTGAGACAGAGAGAGACAGAGAGAGAGAGAGAGACACAGAGAGGGAGAGAGAGAGGAAGGATTTCTACCCTGACGTGAAACACCGCGGTGAAAACTTTGGTTCTCTGCTAGCGATTTCACAGTGCTGTGGCTTTTGTTGTGCCAATTCTCGTGCGTATAAAACGAGAGATTCTCCGCTCGTTATTAATTGAATTTTCACAGCGCTGTATTGGCTGGTCAGCGATCTGCGAAAAACTAATTTTCGTGGTGAATTTAGTCCCGATGTTTGTTTTTAACACGTCGCCATTGTGGTCACACGAATTTGTGGTGCACAATAAGTCATGTGAAGGCAAAAAAATCGAGGACCTGAACAATGGTCGAAACGAACAAGGGTGCTCAATGCAGAAGCGCGTGGGTTTTGTAGGAGTTAATTGAAAGCTCCCGAGTGAATTTCTATCGTACGATTTGTACCAACTATTGCGGAAATCCAATTGCACAGCTGATTAGCTGCTAATACTGTCTTCCTATATTCGTTTCTCTTTTACTTCCGATTAAATCCTTTTGATGTTCGTCGTTTTACGGATGAGCATGGCAAATTGAACTCGATATCTATTTGACCGTGAGTACTGTGGGTATTAATTACTCTATCAAAATGCCATAATCAATGTTCATTAGAAACGATTTTACATCGTTGAAACGTTTAGGCAGCCGATTGGATTTGCTGCATTGTCACATAATTTGCTGTCAAATGCATTGGGACAGAAATAAGTAGAAAACTACAGGAGAGTGAGTGAGTTTGGAGGTTTTTCTGTAAAAATAAATAAAAGTCGTGAAATAATTGAAAACAAAAAATTTAATCGATTTCTTTGGCGATTCTTCGTGCATGCACGAGGTAAATGAGTGGACAAGTTTTATTATCGCAAGGTGCAAGTACAGAAATAATGGATGGCAAAGACACGAAGAGATAAAGACTTTGGAAGAAGATGAAGCAAAAAATAGGCGAGAACGTGCGGTGGGAAGACTCGAGACGACTGAGGAGAAACTGACAGCCTCAAGACTTACCTCCGATGCCTCCAAGAGGAAACTTCGTCGCCTTATCCCGTCCTGACATCTTGCCGTCTGTACACGTTTTCATGAGAAGTACATCGGCGCTATTTTCGTACATATACATATATTTATATCACCCGGAACGCGTACATCTATATACTTCGATAAACTGCTTGGGAAAACGCTTTCGACTCGAGCATAATACAAAGATCACGGGCACAAGAGAAACGTGACTTAACATAACTCGATAAAGGCCTCAGACTGAGTTAATTAACTATGAAGGCATAAAGAGAAATGGCGTGTTACGAGGAAACGTGGAAGACGAGGGAGAGAGAGAGGGAGGAGAGAAAAGGTGATGGACTCTTGGAGCACGACGTTGTTTGTCTATAACCTTGGGATTGAGACTTTGCGCCACTGGTGTAGCCCTTTCCATGCACTCGTCGATTATCACTATCATATCCAAAACGCTTTACACGCAGGGTTCGCTTTTTCCTGTATAGAAAAGCTACGCCGTCGTTTCCAGACCCGGAATTCCACAGAAATTCCCTCCTCCGCCATTTTCTCATTGTCTAGACTATCCTTGGATTGTATTCCCAGAGTTTTCCTGAAAACGAACTGCAGCCAGTTGAGAGGGTGTTTACGAATGAGTTCAGGGTAAGCGGACAGTGTGCAAATGTTTTGAGTGAAACTACATGTATTTCTCCCTTTCTCTCTTTCTCTCCATCTGGTCCTTTTTCACCCTTTCCCTCATCCTGTTCCTTTGGCCTCTTCCATATAAATGGCAAAAGGGTGAGAAACATGTTTCACACGAATGACTCAGTGAGGTGGTATCCTGTCTACTAGACGTGCGAGAAACGACCAGAGTGCGTAGATTGTCTCGAACTTTTGTTGCGGTATGCCACAGTCATCCCCTCACGGGTTCGCACCGCGAACAATCCCTCCTATTTGTCCATGCGTACACGAATATCTATAGATATTCATTCCGTTTCGTGTTTCGTTCACTCACGCTTTTCACTTCATCTCCGGCACCCTCTTCATGACAAAGTCAATCTTGCTCGTTGTTCGAGCTCAACCCTTTTCCTGATATTCCACAGAAATAATTTGCGCCAGTAGAAAAATCCTCACGCGATCAGACAAATATTATTCAACAAAATTAATCTTTTTACTTTGTGAGAATGTTTTATAAACTTGTTTAAAAGTGTTGAGAGTTCCTCAACGCTTGTAAATTCCTGTCAGACTCAAACCAGTGACGAAGGATTATCTCTCTGGGCAGAAAGGCTTGTCTCGTATGTTCCAGGCCTTGGATTTTATTTCGAGCGGTTGTAAAACTAGTGAGAAGCAGATACAGGGCTTGTCCAGTTATTGGAGCTTGTTACCTGCTGGCAGAATAGGTCAGAAGTTGAAGCAATTAACCCACTTTGTCGATCTCGCGACCACGAAAAACAATGGCAGAAAAGTTGCTAACGATGTCACGCTGCCTCATGGACCGTCGACGAGCCAGACAATTCCCCGAACGCGTCAGAGCAAAACACAAGACAATTTTCGACAATCCTTCGTACGCTCCTGCTGGCTTTTCGCCCACAGCCTCCAATTTCTTTAACCATCGTCACCACTCCCCCATATGGCTAAAACCACTTTTCGTCTTTCCAACGAATTAAAAGGTCTGTGCAGACTTTTTTCACCAAAGATCTCTTTCCTTCGTCATTATGGGTTTTCAATAAGAACCCCCTTAGACCAGAGCATGGTGCTGCATCGTTAAAATACATGAATCCTTTAAATACGACATCCAGTCTCGAAATGGCCTGCATCACTAAAATTTATCTGGAGACTTTCATATTTGTAATAAAATCACGAGGATAAAAAATTAGAATTCGAATCACTTGACATCAAAGTTAAAGATGCAAATTCAGAGGCCATCATGCCGAAGGACTCTAGAAGAAAGTTGTGAAAGAAGATTGAAAGAANAAACCACTTTTCGTCTTTCCAACGAATTAAAAGGTCTGTGCAGACTTTTTTCACCAAAGATCTCTTTCCTTCGTCATTATGGGTTTTCAATAAGAACCCCCTTAGACCAGAGCATGGTGCTGCATCGTTAAAATACATGAATCCTTTAAATACGACATCCAGTCTCGAAATGGCCTGCATCACTAAAATTTATCTGTAGACTTTCATATTTGTAATAAAATCACGAGGATAAAAAATTAGGATTCGAATCACTTGACATCAAAGTTAAAGATGCAAATTCGGAGGCCATCATGCCGAAGGACTCTAGAAGAAAGTTGTGAAAGAAGATTGAAAGAAAAAAAAAGAAAATTTATAATGAGACCTTGTGCACACGTGTTCTCCACCTGGTAAGCCCTCGGAAGACACGAGTGTTTTCGAACAAAATTTGCGCATGACACACACAGCCACAAGAATCCCCTCTACAAGGCTTATTAACATTTTTTTTCTCTGAACCCTGACGCCACGAAGAGTTTACAGTCGTTATGCTAATCGACGCGAGGACACGTGTTTGTAATGGGTTACTTTCACATTGGACACCAAACTCTGTTATAACACGAGACCCCGCCTCTTCAATTTTTACAGAACATCCTCCGCAAAAACCTCCCCATTTTCTGGCACGGGACGAGTAATGTATTTACGAACTAAAAAAAGGACCGTCTAGTAAATTTCAATGAACGATTCGTCCCTCGCTCTCATCGAATATATCATTCACGACCCTAAGATTTTATCATGCGATCGCTGAAAGTTATAAGCGAATACGAAGGTTTCGGTTAATTACAATTTCGGCGTACTTACTAGAAACACAGGAAGGGTGCAAGGGAATGAGCACAAGATACGCCGCCTTCGTTTCCTTTCTCTCTCCCTCTGTTCCTCTCCTTTCCTTCGTACTCTACAAAAAAAAAAGAAGAAACGAGAGCAGGAGGAAAGGCAAAGTTTAAGCAGACACGGTGACTTGTCTATTAAGAGCCTGGATGATTTTAAAGTAGTGATAATATCGTCCGGTAATTACGGGGCAACTTCGTGCTGGCAAGGGAAGAGAAACGGAGGTTGTGCAATTAAACGAACAGCGCGAGGTAGAAATATTTCGTCGAGACGTCCAAGTGCGAGAACGCCTGCTCCCCATACACCAAGTTTTTAGGGTGGCAGAATGGCGAGTTAAAACATCGCGGGAAAAAGGTGAATGTTGAGAGCGAGAAAGAGAGAAAAAAAAGATCGAGGGTAGTTTTAGGCTCGCAGCAGAGTCGAGAGTTAAGTTTTCAACGAGAGAGAGAGCCCGCATACGCCGGTGCCATCAGATATCGTGAAAAATACGAGCAGAATAGTATTTCCGGAGAAACATTATTTCAGCCCGAAGCCGATACCGAAAAACGATAATAAGGATATTTTTTATTGATCTTTCTGACACATCCGATGATATGAAGAATTTTTCCCGGACTAAAAACTCTCAAGGAAATTTTTTGACCCGTTTTCCGGTTCCGTTACGAACGAATAATCCGTTTGACCCAATTCACTTTTTAATTACCCCACTGCATATCTTATGGGGGTTCTACTTTAATTACAAGGTTTCTGCGAGCTCGAGCTGAGCGTCGAGTTCAGGATAAATAACGTGGGAAGTGTGCTGTCTCGTGTGTTTCTCTTATCAGACAATTCTCGCGATCTCGTGACACTTACCAGTCGACATTTAGCGGAGTAACTGTTTCTGGCATGATTCCCAAATCCTCGGTAATTGTTGCGGGTCATTCTTCCTGGCATTTGGCAGGCAAGCACGATACGACATAGATTCGGTCCAAGTACGTCCAGGCTGCAATATACACCGAGCGCGAGGTTCGAGGCTGTTCAACTCTTGGAATTATCTACTCTTACTCGGCTGCCCAGACGTTGGTCTATACTACTTAGCTCAAGAACGTGGCCGTCTCTACTCCAAGATAGTTAGAGAAAAAAAACATCGAGGCGAGTCTCGTAGATCCCACCTATCCATGCACACAATTCATGCATAAGCTTTCATCTCCATAAAGGAGTTAGTAGCATCATTCTCCAACGGTCCTGGAGGTACTTGTGTTTCATGAGGCTTAGCTCGTGGGCGCTAAGCCGACGACGACCCACATACTATCCGAGCCAGAACACCAACTACCAGCTATTCCAAATAACTCCTTTGCTCAAATACAATTTACAGAGTCACGCATACATCTGTAAAGAAATTTTTACTGTGTAGGAAAACAGAAAAAGTTTGGACTGAATTAGAAATCGAGTCGAAAAATGAAGAAATTATCAAAAAATCGCGTTTCAAGGGACCATATTATGCACGACGAGTTTAACTTAACGACTGAGTCGAACGTGCCATCTGCCAAAAAGTAGGGACCAAAATTCATGTCGAATCGAGCTGCACTCGTTGTGCAACAAAAAACGCAATATTCTAGATCTCGCAGTAAACGCTGCAGCAATAAATCGAGTCTGGTGACAGACATAAGTTTCCTCGTAATAGATGTATCGTTAGGTGGAAAAAAAAGGATATTCATACAAGAAATACCAAGGCGTGCACTCGAGTGAAACAGGAAGGTTGCCAACACGACAAAGCCCCCGGAGCGATCACCCGTTAAAAGCCACGACGTATTTGCCTCTCTCTTTCCCGGGAAGTAGATTTATGAGTAAGTCGGACGAAAGTAGATTCGGTTGGGGCTTACTTAGCCAGGATGGTGAGCCGCCAACGTGTCTGCTCGAGCCGTTAACGAGCGCTTAAATTCTGCAGCAACGTATTCCTGATGTATAATTTTCATTCAACCCCCGCCATCCAACTCCGCACAACAGCCCTTGTGATAGAGCGCATATCGCGGAGTATGACTCTTTGACTCGCTGCTATGAGGGATCGAGAAGGAGGGTGAGAGAGGAGACGCGGTATAACCTGGACAGTTTCTCGTATACAATAGAGCGCCGCACTCGAAGAGAAACGAGGGTGAGGTTTTTGGGAGAAATGGAAATAGAAAAGCAAAGAGAAAGTCGCAGAAGCGACTGAGAGAAAGTGCAAAAAGAGAAACGACGGAGGACGGTAAGTAAAATTTAGATCGAGATAGAAATATGGCGGAAATCCTGCTGCTGGCTCTGCGAATCCATATCCAAGGTGCGGCTGTAATCGTTGTGAATGAGTCTAAACACGTGAGCTTTACGCAGCAAAGTGTATTTTCCGATGAAGCGACATCAAGAAGATGCCATCGAAATTTATAGAAAACTGCAGTCTAATTATCGCTAAAAAATAGAAAATTTCGTCACGTAGTCGGGCTCGAGGAAAAAGGATAAGAATTTAATTCAGCGGTGCATTTTCAAGATTTGGAAAGCTCCTTCACGAAATGCGTCAATCACTTGCGATTAAATTCGTCGGGAATCAGCAACAGTCGTCAGCCCGTCTGTTTCAATGAATAGCTTCATCAATTTGATTTACAGGAACGGAGTATTATAGCGTCACGAACTGTTAATACGAAACCTGGTTTTTTTTTCTGAGATAACATATCGTGAAAAGCAAACCGAGAAGAAGCAGGTGATGGAGAAGGCGAGAGAGAAAACTCTGTTGGCTTAACTCTCCCGAGGTAATGTCATGCTAAGATCAATTTTGTATTCCAGGCGTCACTTCATAGACACGAGTTGAGCGGTACCCCGAGCTTTTCGAAAATTCAGGCCATTATCACGAAGCTGTTTCCTATCAAAACGTTCTTCGCTCGTAGGGTCCCCTTCACTACCTCATTCCTATCTGTATGGGAAATAGTTATACATTGAAAGTCTAGATATGTCCATAAATATACGTATGAAGATAAGCACACAAAATGTGCTTTTCTGAATCCAAGAAACTGATTGAATGTGGAAATCTACTTGAATGTGGTTCTCCGTCATTTAATTTTATTCAAAACCTACGTGAGACTTACGCTTCCCTGCGAGCTTCCATTTATTCGACTCCGGATGCAAAGAAAAGGAGCACGATCTCGAAAATGCTTTTCCGAAAGCACTTGATGGAAAACTCCTAAAATCTGAGGCGAAAGTTTCTGCAAATCGTCACCAGATGGCCAGAAAGATTTTGCTGGTGAATCGCCTGGTTTTGTATCCGCCGGATGTTGTCAATTGAACTTGCATCAAACCACGAGAAGCAGTGAGTATAATTGTCGACGGTAGCTGATGAATTGAGACTCTGCTGCAAGATGTTCGAACCCTGATCCGTGCATCCAGTCATTCAGCTTGTTGCTATAGCCAATAATATACGGAGCGACGTGGTGTCTTTCGATTCTATCGGGCAAAGCGAACCGCAAACTTCCTTGTCGAAAATGGCAAGGCACGCCGTAGTAGGAAGGAGTAAACGCAACGACGTCGCGCTGCGAACTTGGACGAGAAACTTGGACGAACCGGAGGAGGAACTTTGGGGAGTTTGAAAGTTTCCCACTACTTCGCGGCTTGTCGGACCTCGCCAAAGCCAAGTACCATATACATATGCCATACTTTAAACAGGTATACGAGTGGAGGTTGCGTACAGCATACACACTGTGTATGTGCGAACAATATTATTTCGTATAGACGAGAAAATTCAAAGCTGGTCGCTCGAGAGCATTCGACAAAGAGGAAAGTTGTTGTATCTGGTGCTCTTGGGTGGCATCGATTACAACGCCATCGTTCGTGGCTGTCATTGAACCAAGTGGCCCAGCAATGACACGAGACTGCTGGATCTGTAAAAGCAAAAGCACGTTCGCTCAGACACTCGACTAAAATTTTGAATGAGCGTGGGTCTGCGATTATGAATGATCCGAATGAATATGAACTCTGCATCCGATCGATGAGAGTCCAGTGAAAGTTTTTCCTGTTTGTATCCGTTTCTGGAACGTCGAAAGGATTCATTTCCGTAGAACGGAACTATATGATGGAATTACGAAGCATTAGAAGAATAAAACGATTAATTAAATTTTTTTTTCTACCTTTTAACAACTTCATATTGGCTCGACAGTAATTCCAAGGTTGACTGAGTTCTTCATCAAGGAACAGTGCAGAAGAGGGCGTTACAACAGCGCAACGGACGAGGCGAAGTGATGGCTCCGTTAAATCGGCCACGGAGCTACTCGTCGGGCTAATTAAGAGCATCGTAAAAACGGCACGGATATATACTCTCGTTTCTGACGTGCGAGCGGAGAATGCCGCGCCACGCGGCTTTACGACAAGCAATTCGTATTAATAAACGAACTTTCCGAGCACCTTATAACTGAACGTATTTCCCCCTCAAGGCAACCACCTTCAACGTCACCACTACCAGCATCTTCACACGCGGAAGTCTACGAGGGTGGCTGCGCGTGGGGTAAGACGTGGAGCATAAAAATAATAATTAAAATGCATGAGGTCATAGCTTCTTTAATCAACTTTCCTGCACCCCAGGCTGTGAGGAAATTAAAATTGTTTATGACTGATAATTAGTGTTGGTTAAGTACCGTATTTAAAAAAAAACAAACAAACAAACAAACTTAAAAAAACAATGGTTTTCTTTCCTATAGACAATCACTCGCTACCTCTGGAGTATGAAAGAAAAATGGGAAGAAAAAGACCGTTTTTCATTCCTGAGTAACGTCGTATCCTTAACACTTTTTTTTACCCAAATCTGGCGAGACGACAATGCTGCACCTCCATTCGAGGTCTCGAAACTGTAAGAAGCTCAGCATCAAATCCTGAATTGATTGTCCCTTTCCCATTTATATATATATATCTCAGTCGTAAGATTGTGCGAGTTCGAACTTTAATTGAAAATGAGGGAGAAGAAAGTGCTCTTTGGGTTTCGGCGAGAGAGAAAGTGACGAAACAAAGAAAAGCGTCTCAAGGATCGCGAGTTTGGAATGACTTTCGGCAGGTTTCCGTCGAATTATTTTTATCTACCGCATTCAGCAGTTCCTTCGACAATTGGGGAGGAAATAAAGGGTGGCGACAGACACATCGGAGATCAATCGTGATATCCCAATATTTCAATTTCGAGCATTCCTCGCGATGATAAAATTCACTGCGGAAAGTTTGAAAGGAGCTGAAACGATGGTACTTCGTTGCAAACGTTAAACTTTGCCGCCTTCCACGAGCTCCAAAGCGTACTGACTCATAATTGATAAAAAAAAAAAGCCGTTACGGTGGCATATTACGTGCTCACTAACGACGGTATTTCAATTAATCGTAATCGCCGTTGCAACTGGCTTTGAGCATGTGGTTTCGGAGATATATCGAAAAAAAGGAAATGAAACGATCAGCCAAGGATTTTTCGACCTGGTGGAATGTTTGAAGGTCCGTGAGCCCTTAGCCACCTTCGGTTTGTTTGTCTTTCTCCCATTTTTGATTATACAATTCCAGCAACGTTTTCTTTACGTGACTGTTCCAGAAATTGAAACAATATCGTATACGAATCCTTTCACTGGGAGGCAAATCGAGTCTGTAATCTCAGCCACTCAAGAAATATCTGCCCTTCGAGAAGAGCTTTCTCGTCCCTTATTTCGAGCGGCGTTCTCCAGAGACGCAAGTTTTCCCAAAGTCGACATGCTCTCGGCGGTGTTCTAGAGCGAAATTCAGAGGAAAGACCACCTCGGAAAAGATTAACGTAGCCTGTCGTGGAAACTGTGGAAGGATGCCGGTATTTTCACCCTCGTCACAGGAGTAACCTCGAGAATTAGCCAACAAGCAGGTGCTGCGTGTGCAAGGGAAGCGGTAATGGTGGTAGAGTATGTGTTCCGCGTTGCATGTATATACACAGTTGACGCCATTGTTAGTTTCTGGGAGAAAGAAGAGATTATGTTCCGCCAATTCCTTCGACTCGGTGCTCCTTCTCTTTTGGGCAGTCTCCAAGGCCAATTCGCCAATTAAACTATCCGCGAAGGAGAAGCGAAACTAACCGGACAAACCATCCACGCCCGGGAGAACAGGCTCGCTCCCCGCAATGTTACCAACTAGACTGAAATACCTGGGCACATTAGAACAAGCGGTGGGAGCAAAAGTAGCAGGCTAGTCCGGAGCTCTACGTGCGGCACTTCAGAGAGAGTTTCGCCTGGCTCGAGTTCCACGTGGTCACTAGGGCGTTTGCATCTCTCTCCCTCCTTCCCTCTCTCCAGGGAAATAGGAAATCTATAGGTAGAAACAAAGCAGCAGAGGTTTCTCGGGTTCGGTAAGAAAGCTACATTATTGCAGGGTATTTGGGCTTTACGGACCATAGACCCTTCAGTCGCATGGCACTAACTCAAAGCCAGCCACTAGTAACGGCTTTTGTACGCATGACTTATTCCCTCTCTCTCTCTCTCTCCCTCTTTCTCCAGCATCGTTCTCTTTCCTCTCTAACAAATAGAAGAACCCTTTCTACTCTCGGTGATCCCAATCGCTCGCGTGCGACCACGGAAAGCTCAGCTTCAAGGTCTTCTCTCGCCCTCGGACGGCTACGTAATATAACTCTGCCGTGTCAAACTGTCTCTTCCTCATTCTGTTAAAATCCTTCTTTTATTCTTTCTTGCTCCATTTTCTCAGTGTTCTTTGTAACTCACTGTCTACCTTTCCCATTGTATTCCACTTTTATTGGCGCATTATCCAGAGGGTAATATAACACGGTATACGAAATGGAAGGCCATACTTGAGTTTCCGCTTCCGTGGCTTGTGCCACCTCTCTTCACGAGTCCTCCACCTTTTTCACTGCTTCGCCAAAACTCTGATTTCAAAATGCAATCTATCGCATGAGTTTTTCTTCGTTTCAACGGAAATTGCCGCAAAATGCTGCAAGCGTTATGCTTGGCACAAATTCTCAGGAGTTTCCTGTCGTGCAACGCTTGTAAGTTCCTTCGTAATCTCTTGAGTCGTGGCGACTGTTCGTCAGACAAGTTCCACCGAGCTTTATCCTCTCCGGAACATTCTACGAACGTCGATTCGATATTCCGATATTTCCTGCACACTTCTTTAGCTTTGCAATGGGGAATTTGCAGCTTACAAAGTGTCACTCCGAGACCAGCCACAAAAACGACCCTCAAAGTAAATCTCGAATGTGCAGTTTCTTGCGATACGTGTGAAAGATCCTGGAGAGTGAAAAAGAACAGAGCCCCAAGAAGTATAAGAGAGTCGAACGATATACAGCTCCGTCGCAATGAGAATTCACGAGAAACTTCACGCGACAGAATCCAGAGAGTTCCCGACGACGTGCTAAGCGATTCTGAAGTATGACTAATGCGAAGCTTTTCCCTCTCTCTCTCTCTCTCTCTTCACTGAAAATGTGTAAGGACGACGAACGTAATGTGGTTAGGGATTTACCAGTGAGTTAAGCATATAGATATACATTTATCTTACACATCGACTATACTAACAGAGCCACTCTCTTAGGCAAGAATCCTCGAGAACTCGACATCATTTAGCCAACTGTCACAAACTACTAATACTTTATGTCACAGTGGATACTTTTTTCTACATCGTTACAATTAAAATCAACATTTCCATAAAATTATTCACGCTCGTCAAGTCGTTAATTGAGATACGATCGATTTTTCCTAATAAAAAAACCAGGGAATTCCATAGAAATTCTGTGGATAGTTTTATTTTCAACTGCTGAACAATTAAAAATGAACAATTGCTGCAAAAAATTCCCTTTTCGCAGTAACGAATGAAATGATATTCGCGAATGAAATTGACGAACTAAGGAAATTCACAGAAAGTTCATTTTTCGAGAGTTCTCTGCATCGAAATTAGCCTCGATTGTGAATTGGGAGAATCATCGTGCTGCGAATGTGAATTATACAGCAAAGTGCCCTTATTTTGGAGAAGCGAATAATAATTTTTGGTTATTTTCACGTCACAACTCTTGGCGTCAAAAATATTCTGCAAACGTGTATTACATGTTATTCCATACTCTCGCAACATATTACGAACGAATCATGAAGCGGTATATGAATGAGGTATATAATTAATTATGCTAATTAGATTTGTCGAGTAAATATCCATTTTCCTGGGTAACTCCTATAGAGCGTATGCGTGTACGTAAACGCTGCTCTCTTGGTTCGAGCTAGCAATATGTTGTGCCTAAATCCACACAGCAAGCTCCTGTACATTATATCAAAAGTCTCTACTATAGATATATGTAACAAGAATGTGTATAATTGCGAGTTCATGTTTTTACTGTTTCTAATACGTGCTCTGTCCATTGTGTGGCATTTGGATATTTTTTAGAATCATGAAATTTCTGAAATATCTCTCTTTTGCTTTCGAACTTTTCGCTCTATTTATTCCGGACGCTTCGGCTTTGATCCACAGGCCAGAGTTTATTTATTTCCGAAAGGTTCACAGATCCACGAATTCAGACGGAAGTTTCTACTCAAATGCTTTCTGCATTTCTCTTTTCCTTCGATTACTACGTTCACAATTTATCAATCAAATCTCAACATCCTGTCGATACCACGATCCGACTTTTCAGCGAGAGCTCAATGAATGCACGAATACCACCAAGTATAGTTTTTAAAAGCTTTTGTTTTTTAAATAAATCGTTGAGGCTCTGAGTTCGTAGATGGATACCTAATTTAATCAACATTCTCATGAAATTGTACAGCCGGACTATATTTCGAGGCAGTTAATTTCAATGCACTACGAATGCATACAAATACGCATGTCGATTTTACTAATGCAGATATCATTCTGGGGAACAACGCAGCTCTGAATATATCCCGAAATACGTGGAAATTCAGAGTCAAATGAATTCGCTAAGTACACGTGCAATGGAATCCTAATAATAAAGCTTTGGCTTGCTTTTTAGAGCGTGTTTTCGAATCGGAATATAAAAGTCTGATAGGAACTCCTCCGGACGCCAAAGGCTGCATATGAGAGGCAGAAAAATATGCTCTGCATTAAATTTTGCAGAATACATTTTGGTGTGCGCCACGTTGGCTTGACGCATAATCGTTTGGAAGACACGAGAATGTTCCAAATTATTTCGTTGGAACAACATTTTCTCTCAGAGATATTCGGGAGAGTCCGCGTCCACGTGTAGAATCCGTGCATTCTTTAATTCCGAGGTATTCTTGACTTTGTACGAGCTTCATCGATTATACAATAATGCGGTTTAATTTTAGTAGGAAAATTCCTGAAAATGAGAACAATGGATTGTGTGGAGGTTTTACTCGTCCATACCAAATGCAATTATGCACAAAATTTTTTAACTCGATCCTCAATACTTATGCACACGTAGAATAGTTCAATTTATAATGCATTGTTAGTAATCTCAGCATTTTACAGCACAAAGTTCACAGATATTTGCGCGCAATTAGGTCAACTCAATAATAAACGAGAGAGAGAGAGAGAGAGAGAGAGAGAGAACCTCGTGGTTATCTGGAATGCTTCCGGACCAAGTCGAGAATACTTTAGCTCCAACGTCATCGTGGGGCAAGGAAAAAAAAATGTATTCAATAAATCGATAGCTCACATGTCCGTGCACGTATAACTCGGACAGTGAATTTCTTCGACCTCATTGAACATTATGGAACAGCTTTTCCGGAAATTAGCGAACTATTAATAAACACGTATGAATATTTTGTAATCTCTCAAAATTTGGCGAGACGCTGCTCGTATTTTTTTTAAGGATTCTCGGACCTTCTCTCGGCTGGTTAGGAAGGGGTTGTCCTCTGAAAAAAGGTCATGAATGTGGATCATCCAGATAACCACCTTAATTTGTAACTATTCGCTTTACGATCGGGAAAGTATGAAAAAAATTAATAAATACGCGGAATCGCGTGAATCCTGGTCACTGGACGCTGAACTGTTAGTTCTATCGGTTGTGGCATGCAGAGAAAAGGGGAAGAAGGGCCATCGTAGTTTCCGCGAGATACGATTCCGCTCTTCATCTTTGTTACAGGAACTCTCGTTTCGATACACAGATAAACCTGCGTGTACCTTTCGGTCAAGCGTTTGGCCGCGTTATCCTTATCGGCTCAACAAATTTAACTTGATTTCCTATTCGTCGAATTTCCCGAGGGCTCCGGGGAAATACAGGAGGTTGACTATGCGAACTTCGTGCTCGCTACGTTTTGACTAAATTCGCTCGGTGGCGAGGAATGAACCTTTGCATCGTATCGGACATTCCGCTGAGAATCGAATAATTTTCGAAATTAACATTTTCCACTTTTTTAAATTATAATTCATTAATTTACTCTCTTTATTGTTTATTGAAAATTTATCAGACTTGCTAACCGAATTCTCTACAACGACACACATCTTCTAGACACACAGCAGCCGATTAATGAAAATTGAATAAAATGCAAAATAAAAACTCACAATTATTGGCACAAACGATTATTCTCAGGAAATGGATAAAACGATTTAGTTATGAACAAACGGTAAATCACGAACAGGTGGAAACTGCAATTTCGAGCGATCTTTAAGGATATAATCCATTCAGTGGTGCAGGACAATGAAATTTCTGGGACAACATCACTTACTGTTCTTTGTCCAGCAGTTGTTATGCACAGGATGGTCTCGGAATTTTGGCGTCGAGCCGTTATACACACCGAAGCGTTGAACATCCCTTTCGTTCGAGTGTGTCTCTCTCATTTTGTCTCGGTCTCTTCGGTCATTGCTTTATCCTCTTCTGGTAGTAAGTGTTTCTGATGAGTAGCAGCTCTTGCTGGGGTTGCTCTCATAAAAGGTATTTGAGTCGGTTCGGAATGATGGCCCTCGGGAGGCTTAAACAGAAAGAGAGCGAGGAAGAGAGAGAGAAAAGAGAAACAGACGGAGAAAGAGAAGACAAGACAGCAAGCGGCGTATGGTGTACACGCAGTCTGGCGCATAGTCTCTGTATAATTCAGTCATATCCATGCTAATCCTGCCACCGGGCGATCGTGGCCTCGTGAGCGTTATATCCCATGATGGATGTACGACCACCGGGGAGAGAATTGCCCTTTTCATTGAAATACAACTAAAATTAAACTCATTTGCCGTCTACCGGTGGGATTTACGATAGGCCAAGAAAAATGTATATAATACGTTCGTGAATGTTTAAAAATAAATTCGTACTTATGTACGAGTGTGTAAAATTCGAAAAGTTAGTTAATTAAGTCTCTTGTTTGCAGGAATATTTCAAATTCAAGAAAACTAGGCCAGACGAATATATTTTCGTCCATCGGAGTAAAATTCAATGTCCAGCCGATTTATATCTTTGTCTGGATACTGGCCACAGTGGTCTCCATGGTTTGGGCACAGCCCTGGAAAAAAATGGACGCATAGATGGATAAAAACTCAAAGAGATGATCCGAAAAGGAGTCACTCGTTGAAATAGTATCTCAGCCAACCGAATCAATTCGGTCAAACGATATTGCAGCATCTCCCTTTCGCACAAACACACACACACTACGTACCTAAGATTTTTTATACACGTACGTTCGAGGGAAAATCGATATAACACAGAACGGAGAAAAGCTGCTCGTCGATGTATGAGGCTGGGAAATCGAACAGACATAGAGTTGAAAGAAGGATAAAGCAATATATAATAACGTAGAGTCAGCGCAAGAGGATCGAAACGATGAAAATAATCCCTCGATATATTCAAGAAAAGCGCTTGGAGAAATTTCTCTGCTCGAAAAATCGCAGCCAATGCTTTATTGTTATTTCTCTAATATCATCGAGTGATCGTTACAAGGTTCGACCTCACACACAGAGATGGCCAAAAATCCGTCTGCACATTTTTCGCTGTTTAAAAAAAATTCCTCAATTTTCTTTCCGAAAATAAATGAACCAGACGTCGAGAACAAATTAAAAAGAACAAGCGCCTTTTGCCTCTTGAAAACAATGAATACGTGGGTAAAACGAGTCGAAATTTGTACTCTTTCCAAAGGAGCAAATATGAAACACGAAAAAATTCGCGACGACCTCATAACTGAAGTTCATGGCGGTGCATAGGCAATATATACTTTCAAGTGTTATTGAAAAAAGCGGAGCGTGATAGAATGGCTCGAAAAACCTTGCCGAGCGCCAGATGTCACGGATTTCTTATACTTGACGGATATGCCAATATTTCACATGTAGGAAAGTACCGTGTGAAGTTCAGGCGTGTTAAGGTACTATCACTGTATACATGTTTAAGCGCCGGTTGAATAAGACACATGATGTATTTCTTGGCTTCCATACGAGAAGTATATATTCCTGTACATGGCTTGAGAAGCTGAGATGGGTCTGTGACTTCCGAAACGAGAAAATGGTTCATGAGGAAAAAGTAGAAGCGTCTCGTGTACGCAGGCGTAAAAAATTTTGCAACCAAAGTTCCCTACGAAGTGAAAATTCGATATGAATCATTTTTAGTTGCTACAGAAAGCTTTTCAAGCGACTCCTCGAGGATCAGGTTCTCTTTGTGTCATCGCGTTTTGTTATGTAGAATCCGAGTTTATTCCAACCCTCAGAAAAATAATTTTCCAACCCTCGTACGAAGTAAGAATGAATCTGTGAAAAAATTCTTCATCGGTGATTATCTAGAGTGGCTTGTCGAGGGAAAAGGACTCGTCCAGACGTAACAAATGTATATGAGCTCTTCATGATAATGCGTGGAAACTAGAGGAGCTTTTAGTCATAATTTCGGTAGGTCAGGATAGTCATGAACGATGAACATTCGTATAACATATTGGGCAAGCTTTCGTGGCCTGCTTGAATAGTCAACGAATCTGTACGTATATATCGAACGTACATGTCTAGCGTGAATGTATAGATATATGGTGGAAAGAAGTCGAAACGTCCGAAAGGTCGTAGCTTGGTCAGCTTTGTGGTAATCATCGAGATATTTGATCTGCCCCGTGGGGGATTGAAACTTCGAAGCATTTCTCCGTGAGGAAGCTCGATGGGGATGTCTGTGTATATGTAGAGATTCGTATATTTTGTACATGTGTATAAAAACCGCATGTGGCAGCATGAAACAGAAGATCGAAAGATCTAGAGGGCAAAAATTGAAGCGAATCGAATGGGCGGTTACAGTCCTTATTCCCATTCCCATTTGTACGTTGACTCCGATGTAGAGAAGAGATGGACAGCTATAGAGGGATGAACCCTCGTGTTTTTCGTCTCGATTTCCTTCGAAAGAGATCACTCATCGTTACCCACGATGACCGCGTCTATTTTCATCGGGACAACGTACATAGATAATAAAAACGAGCGAGCAAGTCTCAAGGATAATGCAGAGTCATCGTCTAATCAATTATTCGTCCACTTCGAATGGGAAGATAATGGACGAACGTTTAGATTTCATTTTACGGACACCGGAAGAAAAAGATTCAAGATCTACACGAATTCATGCACTTGAAACAATTATCGTAGAGACTCGAGCTTGCAATCACATGGCCATTGAGCCATTATTGAGGAAATTTCATTCTCAAGAAAACACGACGACACGTAGAGTACACAAAAGGAACTGACATTTTCTCCGGACATAACAACATAGGCGTGAGAGTGTCTCGACGAAAAGATTAGGCACGCTCGCTCGGATGCCCCGAGGACACGAAATAAATCAGGCGTTGTGTGTAGCACGTGCGGATATTCACAGACATTTCCCACGGGTATGCCCGGCTGTATAGCCGATCGTGAACGCGCGGGGGCGTACTCACCGTTCTCCGTTGCATCGTCACGGAGAATCGTACATCCCTAAATCCCTATACTCCTCCATCCCGCCGTTTGTAGCCCTCTGTTCGGACCATTCCAAATGTCTTCCGCAACTCCATCTCTGCAGGTCGCGCATCTTCCCTGCTGCGCTCACACCCACGCCATCTCCAATTCCCTTACTGAGAATTCTTAATGCCCAGATGCACATTCCGCAGTATAAAACAGCGACGTGTCTTCTTTCGAGCAATCGAATGAAACAAAAATCCGTTTGATCGCCCCAAAACTCTGGCTCACGAAATTTGTGACTTCTGATCCACACGCTTTATCCAAAAATTATTTATAACTCGATCATTCTTGATTCTCTTTCCATCAAATTATGTTCGCAACGTTTCCTACGATCTGATTAAAACGTGGCGAGTAAAATCGTTATTTTTTGCATTAGACGCAGCAGTCGACACTCGAAATAATTTTGGTTCTTTAAAAAAGATGGATACTCAGTTATTTATCACACTGAGAATGGAATTTTGATAAAAATCGTCGATATTTTGTTGAATACGGAAAACTAAATATTTTTTGATGATTTCAAAATTTTCGTTATTCTGTCAGTACATTTTGTTTCTAACGAAATTGTAAGCAAAACTTACGATTGGAACGTCTAAAAATTGCTTCCGAAGAGTCTTTCTAGAATATTTCTTGCTGCGTTGACACAATTTATGAAATTATTTAAAAAAAAACGTTTAGTCGAACGTATCGAACAAAATATCGACTTTTTCCAACAAAATTTTGTTATTAGTGCACAGTCGAGAGTAATTCAGTAATTGGGATGTAAATAGGATCATGATTAATTTTATTGCGTCCTTGAATGTGTGACGTGCATCTCGGAGTTTGCATACACAACTAAGNATCACACTGGGAATGGAATTTTGATAAAAATCGTCGATATTTTGTTGAATACGGAAAACTAAATATTTTTTGATAATTTCAAAACTTTCGTTATTCTGGCAATATATTTGGTTTCTAACGGAATTGTCAGCAAAACTTACGATTGGAACGTCTAAAAATTGCTTCCGAAGGGACTTTCTAGAATATTTCTTGCTGCATTGACACAATTTTTGAAATTATAAAAAAAAAAAACGTTTAGTCGAACGTATCGAACAAAATATCGATCTTTTCCATCAAAATTTTGTTATCAGTGCACAGTCGAGAGTAATTCAGTAATTGGGATGTAAATAGGATCATGATTAATTTTATTGCGTCCTTGAATGTGTGACGTGCATCTCGGAGTTTGCATACACAACTAAGTTGGACGTAAATGTTGCCGGCTTATGGACTGTGTGCGGTTGCGCTGGGTATCGCAGGAGTCAGCAGAGAAAGGTTAAGCTGTCGCTTGACAGACGAGGCTAATAAAAGCTCAGCCGCTTAATACAATCTGACGGAAGGCATGAGAGAAAGAGAAATCCACCCTCTACCCTTCCATAGTGAACGCCACGCTGCCACGATCTATCTGACGTGGTAGGTCAGTCTGTTGGCCACGTCGAGTGAGTATAAAGGGAGTTCCGACCAACGAGATACTAGGAAGCGAGAAAGTAAGAAAATTAGAAGGTTTGTGCAAAGGGCACACAAGCATACGTACGTGCGGAGACCTTCACTCCTGAGGAGCCAAGTGGATTACGCGAGCGTTCAACGTCCACGCTTGGTCGATGGATATAAATGCTTTTTTTTTCACTGCTGTCGGTCAATGGTCACGAACGTCTTGCGCGTTCTATGTCATTCCAACCCTCACAAAACAATTTCCTAGGAACGTTTGCTACACTTTTCTCTTCGATCAAAACTTGACTCGACTATTTTTATCGGCAAGTTCTTTGATGCTAAAAAAAAGTCGAAATCGACGCTGTAAAAACTGTCATTCACTTATTTCGTGTTTGTTGGTTTATCTATTATTGAAAAATTTTGCAAGTTTTCAAATGATAGTGGGATCGATAGATAATATTTTTACGAGGTATAAAAAGTTCAATAATTTCAAGAATTTCATGTCAAACCGCCGATTATTGTCTCCGGGGCATTGGAAAACTCTGAGACTCTTGATTTTTTCCGGTACGTGCTTTTCGCGGATGGAGCGGGATTTTCCAATCAGGTTACACCGCCGAACCACAAGAACACGAGGTACCAGGCTGCGGTCAATCCTCGGCGGACCAGTCTAGTGCCGCGACAGCAACAATCGAGAGCGAACGCGTGAGTTGGATTTTTCTACGATTGTATTGTCGGTCCGTGATCTCCGAGAGAAATATGGATCGACGAACTTATAAAAAAATCTCTTGAAAATCGTTTAGCCTGATTTTTAGCGGATCCGTTGAAGCAGCGAGTTCACCATCAACGATTCGAAGGTCGTCGTCGTGGCATTCTTGCGGACCCCATGGGCTGGTTCGATTTGGACTGGCCCTTGGCATCTGCAAAANCCGAACCACAAGAACACGAGGTACCAGGCTGCGGTCAATCCTCGGCGGACCAGTCTAGTGCCGCGACAGCAACAATCGAGAGCGAACGCGTGAGTTGGATTTTTCTACGATTGTATTGTCGGTCCGTGATCTCCGAGAGAAATATGGATCGACCAACTTATAAAAAAATCTCTTGAAAATCGTTCAGCCTGATTTTTAGCGGATCCGTTGAAGCAGCGAGTTCACCATTAACGATTCGAAGGTCGTCGTGGCATTCTTGCGGACCCCATGGGCTGGTTCGATTTGGACTGGCCCTTGTCTATATAAAGAAGACGCGCAGGCATCTGCAAAAGGTGTACGAAATATTTAAACAATATTTTCTGGTCTCAGTTCCATTGCTCGTTTTGTTCGTTACACTTGTGCAGAATTTCTCTCGTTTTTGGTAATTACTGAATAAGCCTCACGCGATGAGTCCTCAGCGAAAGTTTTATAACAACATTTCGTTTACGCTGGTCTACGAAAACATAAGAATGTATATATGTGTATAATAACAGAGTCTGTATTTATGCAAGCAGGTACGATCACAAGGGAGTGAAATTTTCCATACCCTTCGGGAGGGTGCAGGCGATAAATCATTCATTTGAAATTTTGGGATTTCATCGCCATGATTTACGAGGCTTAATAGGCCAGCAATTTGCCCACTTGATCCTGAAGCCACCACCCTGTTTATGGAGGGTCGCAAATTATTATTTTTTTTCTCTTTATTTATATTGGTCAGGGCAGTAATGATCCCAGTCGTTGGAAACTTTGAATCTCATTTTCCACCTACACGATTCACCTCGAATATCATTTACCTTTTCCAAATGTTTCGTAAATTTCGAAACCTGCAATCCAATGTATTTTTCGAATCAGCGTGATCCGCGTCTTTAATTATTCATCGCGTCCTCGAGAGGTACCAATTGGCGATTTCAATCGTTCAGAATGAATTTTCAATGACATCGAGAGAACCTCGTATAACATGAAAGATTGACAAGTCGACTGAATCGATGTGTAAGAATAATGCATTTGAAACTGTGCAGTGAAAAATATAACGACGCGGCATATAAAACGCTCTCGGAAGTAAAATAATCGGTGGGGCTTGATTAACATACCGTGGACATACGCGTTTGCAAGAGTTCTGATATCGACGTGCATAGCCTTTATAATTGGTTTTATCTTGTACCTCAGCGGCGTATATGTTATGGAAGAAAAACTCCGGGCCAGGCTCTGGTAATGAGAATGATATGTCGACACGCGACTCTGCAAAAATCTTTATAGATATATATTAATGTGAAAAAGGTATAAATATGAGGGAGCAATAGCAGCAGCCATTCGGTCTGCACGATATTACTATTTGCACAAAATTACCCCTGACTGGGGCGCTTAAAATTGCCGCACTTACGAAACACTTGAGTTTCGATCAAACTCTTTCTTTCGCCCTTTTTCTTTTTCTATGGCTTACAGCCTCAGAGACGCTTTGCCCTCGAGACTTTTACACATGTTTACCTATGACTGTGTATGTGTGTGTGCACCTCTTTCGATGTCATGCACGAGGGTACGCCAGCAAGAGAATTAAAATGAAAAAAGTGTGGAGGAGCAAGATGGAATACTAGAGATAAATCCATATAGCTTCTCAACCCCGCCCAACGCGTTTCCTTGGTTGCACATTATAATTCGTCCTTATATACTGCTTGTTGCGCCCATGCTATATGGAAAGTGTACCATTGTACGATCTTTCTATCTCCTACGAAATCTCAGCAATTCTTTTGAAAGCCACCATAGCTTTTCTCGCCGAATGAGACTTGTGCGAATCTCAATTTTCCTCACAGAGTACTCGAGAAGGAAAATTTGCTTGACATTTTTCCTCATATATTCCTCCTCCCAGGTACGCACACATTTCCCTCTCTCTCTCTTTTCCCAACTCTTGTTTTTCTTTTTCACTGCGTTTCGTGACATTCACCTACTGCTTTATTATATTTCTTTGGCTATATCCATTCTTAATTTCGCGGAGATCTCCCGTGCAACATTAAAACGGACCAGCAGGATGAGAATTACGAACGAAACAAGTCAGAAGAAAGAAAATGTATTTGACGACACGATGACATTAAAGTTCTCAGACTCTTCGAGAACTGCTCGCAATCTGAGCAATTAGTCATTCGTGATGTGAATTTCTTTTCAGGAGTCTCTCGCCATTTCCCCTAAAATCCCAAATGTAAATAATCACTTTTTCATCTGATGCGAAAAGTTTTAGGCAGCTGTGCATTTTAATTCTTCCAGGGAAAGAAATATCCAGGCAAGGATGGGATTGAAGTAATCGAATGAGAGATTTTTAAAGTTTATACCAGCCTCGTTTCCGTCGAAACAACTCAATACTTCAATTCGAAAGTTCGCTTTGTTGTTTCTCAAAAAATTTTCGTAGACGTTAGAAATTTTTATTTCGTGTTTTATTCATTGAGAAACTGACGTTATTAATTTACTCATTTTGTATTTCCCAGCTGCGCACACTCCACAACTTTGTGTTTTTTTTTTCCAATGAGGACACTGAAGAGAGATCGTTCGCGTGACAATTGTAACAATTATATCTGCACAGCAGTGGAAAAAGTATCAGCGGATCTAAAAAAGAGTGCGCGAGCAAAACAAAGCGTTGAAACGGCAATGACGCAGAACGAAAGCACAAAAAGTGCATATGAAGAGAAAAAAAAATTAAATTGCATATACAGAACGCGACCAATGACACAAAATACACAAAGTCCAACTCGGTTAAATTGTGTCGCCAGTTCGCGTTTTCCGCTTTTCTTTTTTCGCTCCATTCTTTTGATGAGAAAAAGTCTGCCTCACGTACGGAATAATTATTGTCAGAACGCGAGATTCGATTGACGACTGTGTTGTTGCTATAGACAGACCGTACGCTGCTTTTCTCGACGTAGTACTTTTCAAGAAAGATCTGAAAATAATTAGCAACTCGAAGCAAAGAAAAGCTCTAAAAATGTGCGCACTCGTCGGTCTCCGTTATGAACTCCGTGGCCCGGAAAATAATTATGATTTTTCTTCTTCCTGTTCGTGAGCCACTGATAACTGTGTCTTCAGGTTTTGAAATGATACTTTTGTTGTTTCTAGCTTTACCATTCACCCTCACGCACGTGTACAAACATATCCCGAACGCAAAACCAGGAAAACATAAAGAACTCGAGCTCGTCGCTTTGCTCTTGCGACGTGCTCCCATATATTTTATTACATTTCCTATCTGGACTGTGCCATCTTTATTACCTTATCGCGCGTGGCCTACATATGGCGTGCTTAGCGTTATTTCACGCAAAACTACTTTTTTTGTCTACCAACCTCTCGATTTCCATCGTGTGAAGATAATAATTGCTGTTGTTCATTTTCAATTTTAATATCGTTTTCCCTGTCAAATGAGCAGGGGAAAGGAAACGCTATTCAGAGAGAGAGAGACAAACGCAGGTGCGAATTTCTGTCATGCGATAATCAGCACTATTCAACTTCGTCACCGTTTATTAAAGTCCATTCCTTCGACAAATAACAAATGTTTATTAGTTTTATTTTTACGAGAAATGTATCGCCGGCTCGCTGCGACCGCGGGCTTCAAAGTTGCTTTTCCGACCAATGTATAAAAGCAGAGCTTATCGAGCTGAACGCAAAGTCTCGGCCAGTTGCGTTTGCCAGACTCTTGGAAAGTCTTTCTCGCTTTATTTCCTTATCACGAAATAAATGTTTAATTCTTGAAATGAATATTTGGTTTTTATTTGTTTCTGGTTCAAGTCTCGCCATTTTTTTCTGAAATCTTTTTGCTCCTGACGACCATGTTTCTCCTTCTTGTTTCCCGACCCATTTTCTTTTTTAGTTACGTGATAAATGGCCCCGAGAGGAACAAGTTTTAATATTACCGTCCGGACAACTAACAGAATCCAAATTTATTGACTAGTTATGCAAGGAGGAGGAACGGCTTTTTCGAATAGATCTGGTAAATGCTAGTTTCACGCTACCGGGAAAATGTTGGAGGCTCGTATATAGAGGCACCAAAGAGCAAAGAAAAGAGAGAGAGAGAGAGAGAAAGAGTAACGAGCTCCTATAAATATTCTTTGCACGGAGCACTAGACCCCATAAGTTTGCTTTATGGAGTGGAACTCAGTGCTGGAGCATCGAGTTCACCTACTCGAGCTTTTGTACTTAGAGCGCATATAACTATGGAGGATCCATTGACTCTGTTGGACAATGAATTCTGCAGGACTTTAGTGCGAATTGAAATATTTGACTGTTGATCAAACTATTGCATAGTATTTATCTTTTCGATTATAATCTTCGGATGAATCAATCGATTTCCACATGTTTTTTATTTGCTAAATATCGTTACCGAATATCATTTTTTTATCGTGCCTCTCGTAGGAAACACGCGTGAGGCGACGATAATTATTAACCCGATGAGGTAATTTGCTGTCAGACTTTTTTTTACCCGCAGAAGGAATTTGTGAGCATGAAAAAAATCGATTTTACGAGCAAGTATTTCAAGCGATGGCTCAATAAAAGTATAAAAAATCATGGACAGAGTTAAGGCAGAAAAGTAAAAATAAAATTCGTTTGTGCGTAACTGACAACTCAAGAGAACGGATGAACCCCTCAGCCTGTCTGCCGCAATGTTTTATTGAAATATATCGCAATATTCGATACATTTCGGGAGATATAGAGAAGCTTTCATGCATCGGTGAACCTCGCGCGTGAGCTGCGTTTTCAGCTACAATCGATGGTATGTTCAATCCATATATACATATATATATCTTCGAGCGTATCTCTCTATATAGAGAATAGTAACGATCCCCGCAAAATGCGTCGTTTCCTTCTCTTTCCAACTCGCCCTCTCTGTCGACGATTCACCGAAAAATGCTGACTCGACATAGCAAAACCGAAATCGCGTCGAAATGCAGCCGACGTTGGCATCTCCGTTTGCTCACCGTTAGAAACAACGAAAAGCATTTCCGACAAACATGCCACTCCCTTGTAAATTTTTATTGACTTTGCACTCGCGGTATCAAAGCAGTACGACAACAACGTTAAAGAAAATGTATTTTATTGCATTTTTCTGCTCCTGCTAACGACAATAATAATAATAATAATAAGAATTCTTTCTAAAAAGTTTCCAAGACGTCACATAAATTGTGCAATACGCATTGCAAGTAAAAAGGACACTTTTCATCCAAGGATTCATTAAGGCCGAAAGTTCTGCTCATCGAGATTGTAGAGTGGAGAAAAACAATGTACAAAATCCATCGAATTATGATAATTGAGTCTCGAGTGAAAAAAGAATTATTTCTTTAATGGTTCGTGCGAGCGAGTGTTACCAAATTTTTTCGCGGGCGTGTCACTTTGTCAGGATCACGAGAGCATTTTTCTTTTTTCATTTCCATAAAAGAATTGCCAGCAGCTAGTTTAGGAGGAAAATACTAGTAGCTGTTCCGTTTGATGCCATACAAGAAACGTGTGTTTTTCACGACGATGAAAATGAAATCTCGTCGGCTGTAGAGAAACGAGTACTCACTGAAATTCTCTTTTCCGCTTCGTATTACATATTTTTTCTACGGTGTGTCTCCTTTTTTATTTATTGCCACTACAATTCGCATCGTGAATTTTCATCCCCTTAATGGGAACGCTGTTTATTGTCTGTGTGTTCGAATCACTTTAGTAATACAAATTCTACCGAATAGCGAACGTGTCACCAAAATCTCTGTAACCGTTTATCACTTTTTACTCGTATTTATGATGCTTCCTTGTGTCGCGGATTATTGATGGTACGCAGTCATTTTATAATGCTCGATTTTATATCTGAATGAGCTACAGTCCGTCGTATTATTTATAGAAATTTGATGAGCTCTGAATCGACGTTCGGAAGTTTATAAAATACGATTTGGCATAGTGAATATTTATAATCGGACGGTCGAACCTTCTCCTGATGATCACTTATTCAACGAACATGAATAAACGATTTTTCGAAAGAGGGCAAAATTCACTGCATTTCCAACTAACGCTTTTAATTACGAGGCAAAAAAAAGTCAGCCAATAAATGTTTTATTCTGACTCCATTTTTCTCCAGCCAGTCTTTCGAAAGCATAACTTTTTCACTTGAATGTCATTTTTCAAAACGAAATAACTCATGACCTAGTTTTTGGATATTTAATAAAATTCTAATGTTTCGTAAGGCTTGATTCCGTTTTATAATGGATGCAGCGAAATTGAAGCGATCTCTCCACTATTTTTATGACCCACGGTCTTGAATATCAAAAAAATTTGTATGCACCTTATGCAGCACTGGCACCATAAAAACAGGCATAAAGAATTTAATCGTTCAGCTCTCACGCGTACGTGCATCTTAAGTGTCCTTACCACCCCTTTTCCCTCATTAATTTATTATGTGCTGCACATTTTGTACCTTTTGTATATATGCAACGTATTTTTCCTTTGCCCTCATTGCTTGTTCCTTTGAATTCACAAAGAGCCAAGTGGTAGAGAGTGACGACTACTTTGGAGTAAAACCAATGATCAATTACGAGGTGGATTGGTTTTAAAAGCGTGGGGAAAATGCTGTTTCAATTGTCAACTCGAATTGGCACGTGAAATATTTTTAGAAACATGGATTTTTCTACTTGGTCCACGAGACCGTAGTGCTGTGAAATGTGAGTGGATCTTCTTGTGTTCCTCACGTCGTTATTCATTCATGGGATAAAAAATGTGTGTTCGAGTCCCCATGAAACGCGTCAAGGATACGAAAAGGAAAATAGAACTCATGGATATTTGACACCGGTAGCAAAGTTAAGAATGTACCGCAGGATCGTACAGTCAAGTTAAAAAGGTTGTGCAGAAAACATTATAATAATTTGCAAACCTTTTGTCTTTTTATAAAAATCGAAAAAAATTCTAAAACGTATTTTTAAAATTTCGACCGTCTCAACGAAGAGAAAATAGAGATTTCCTCTTGATAATTTGCAGAAAGATTGTTTTTGAATGCAATGCCAATCCTCACGTTAAAGTTGAAGAATCCCATTTTTTTCTTACACGTTACTCATTTAATTATGGAGACCATAGGATTCAGGTGCTGCGAAATAGTTCCAAGAAAATGTTTCTCCCTCAGTTTAATCTTTCTGGACAAGACTATACGACGCATGGCTCCTCTATATATATAAATATTGATATAGGTCTTGCGTGAGTCCCGGAGGAGATAGAAAAGATCGAGGACGAGAACACGCAGCATGACCCCAAAGAAATTCACCCACTCAGATCGTAAAGCGTACTGTTTGGCTGGGTAAGAAAGACTCGCGTGTAATAGCTCTCGTGTTGTATATTATACATTTACGGTAAATGAATAAAGGGAAATCTCCCCCTCCGGACGCAAGGGAAAAGTACTGGAATAATTCAAAAGCCTAAAAATCGAAAGGTGTGGCTTTCTGGATAGTTGATTGAATTGATCGAGTAACAAAATAAAGAGTAATGGTATTTTTTCCTTCTGCAATAACAAAAATAACCCAACATTGTATGGGGGGTTGTTTTAAAGGTTTTCATCAGGGAAATTTGTTTTTCTCAATATCTCACAAACAAGGAAGGAGCCTGAGAGATTGACACGTCGGAAGGTCATTATTTAGACAACTATAATCCATATACGTTCGTTAGAATTCTCCAAACAGACGAACCCCTTAATAGGGACGATAATGCATGGGAAGAACTTCCATGACACTCTACTTATAGGCTTTTCATTTAGCAATTCATTTCCGTATTAAATTGACTCCTCAATTTACTCATTGCCTGAACAAAATTTCCAGCAAAATTGAATTTAAAATTGAACAAATGATTTGTTGTAAAGGTCAAAATGAAAATAAATGGCTTAGATATTCACGGAACTGTAATGTCATCTACTTGATGAACTAATTTGGAAAATGTACCCCTCGGACTATATTTATCTCGGGATAGTGAGTAGATATATGAATTGGTTCGGTCGAGTCAATGTACACGACACTGTTACACGCGGAGTATCCATATACGATCCGCTTCATACCGTCCAGTTGTATTACCCGGATAAATTGCACTTGAATTACGAAACTGTTCGACACTGCTCCCATACACGCTTGGCAACATTTATCGCGTTGCTCTCCACGCTGTTTTGTGCCTGGAGCCAGGGGATTCGAACTAAACATAATGAACGCTCGCAGATGCTTACGATCATGGGCTCCGACGTCATCGAATCATCCTGCATTCCTACACACACGTAAGGGAAACTGGATGTACACAGTTACCGAAGAAAACATTGCATTTTAATTTTTCCGAAAATATTGGACCGTCGCACCGAAATATTGGAAGAAAACGTTTGTGGTACAGGAAATTAATTACCGAACGCAAAATAAACAGAATATATTTCTCCGAAAAAGCCAAAAAGTGATTTTCCGCCTGTATGTGTGTGTCATCGAGATATCGAATTTTCATAATGGATTATCCAATCGTCGAAGTATGAAACTTTTCATTACCCCAGGCATGCGGGATTTCCGATACGGCGCGCAGTATATGTGTCAAATTTTCACGATACTGTGATTATTCACGAGAACCTTCATTTTCCCCGCTTGTTATTTTTTTATTACCGCTTTTCCAATTGCTATCGTTATTACTTTGGCTTACCTATAGTATTGATTGTATTTCATAAATCAAAACTCTCGTCCTGTCGGTGGTCCAATTAAAATGCATTATTAATAACCATTCCAAAAGCAAAGGCTGCGAAGAGTCAACAAATCTTCTAGTCTATCAAGTTTAACACAAATTTACACTTTACTCGAAAATACATCGGAAATTCTCAAAGATTGATAATTTTACCGGAATAATTAAAAATAATAATTACGAAAATGGTTCCACGTGTCGCCTCCATCGAGGCTGAAAAAAAAAACAGAATGTCGAATGAGAAATAAGTGTTGCGATGAATGGGAACGAAAAAAATGCCTCTGTGCAAATGCAGTTCACAACGAGAGCAGCTGGCGTTGCTTCAACTATTGGTGGGTCAATGCAAATGGAGATATCGGAAGATGCTCGTTCTCTTACGATTCCTCGCTTTATTTATCTACATGGAAACCTTCACATATTACATTGATGGAAAAGTCAGAGATATAAATTTTCCAGGGCACAAGAAAGTTCGTGTTTCCCACAGAAGAAAGTTTGTTATTTTTCCTTGGACTGGAAACACATCGAGTTTATTCAACGTCACAGGATGATTATTCTATTTTGCGAATTGCAGTTCATTTCCACGTTCGTATGAACTATGGCATGATAAGTTTCGATGGTATCGCCATCGAACGTGCCATTTTCTATTCTAATTATCCATGCACGTAAATACATTTTTGTATATGTTGACATATGTATACGTTTGTGTGTACCGCAGCCTATATAGCGTAACCACGGAATGAGCGTGACGTGTGCTCGCGTTAGTGCGAGCCTCATCATCCGATAAGCCGCCATTTAGAAACCGCAGTACGCTCTCGTTGGAACGTACACAGTGCACATATATTTAGAGCAACGATGTACATATTTATATGGAATATTAACCGCATGGCCATTTTTCGTTTACATAAATTGTGTGGACTGTTTGTTCAGAATATTAGCGAAAAGAAATCTCCAGAGAACTTATGGTAATTCTAATCTTGATAAACAGATCGCGCAGTGCAACGTATCGAACAAAATCTCCATGTTTTCCAACAAAATTTTATTTTCAATGGACGCTACAACAATTTCGTAAGTTAATTGTGGTGATAATTGCAATGATAATAAAAAAATGACATTGTTTTGTCAGTGTGATCGGAAAATGAAAATAGTGAAGCGTTCATTATTGGAAAACCCGTAATTGCCCTCTGAAATGCGAGCTGGTGTTTATTATTCAGTTAGTCATCGTGCAGTACGTAAAGAGGTTATAATCCATAAAAAGATTAACGACACTCGTTTGACAGGGTGTTTCTGAAAATGAATTTGGAAAGTGTAAACTTTGCTTGAACGAGATATACGTGAGTTTGGTATAGAGCATGGAATAGTAGAGGAAAGAGACAAAAAGGTGTTTCTGGCGTTGTTACACCTAGCGAAGCACGAGAGAATTTCCAGGGTGAACGTTTATGGAAATATAAGTCGTTGCCAAGGATATATATACGTGTACTACATGATCCTTTATTCATAGGCAGCGCATCAGAGGGATATGTGTTGCATCTCGTTCCGCCAGACAGATAGACGAGCAACAAAATGTCGAGACTCTCTGTTGCTATGTTTTCTGCAGCATATTCGTTTCTGGGTATATATATACATATTAAATAGCCTGGGATGTCGTGATCAGTAGTAGAGCTTTGGGGATTCTGCCGATTCTGGACCAAATGGAGGCGAAGGGTCTCTCCATACCCCTCGCGCGTAGGATGACTCTGGGACTACGAGAGTACAGATATAGAAAAACGCGTCCCAATAATTCGGCATCTCAGGGTTGAAAGTTTTTATTCATGAAAATCGCGAATAAAAAATTTTCCAGGAACGATATCGACGAGTACTCTTCGCGAGGACACGCGGAGGGAAATTTCCCATCATCCAGAACCGCCAGATTTACGAAAACGCGTAATAGAGCCTTTTTTGCTTAATTTTCCGATGAATGAAAAATAATGGTTCTCGTTACTTGGCTGAGGTTTTTTTTTTCTCTACATGTTTGTGGAGAATTGCGGCAGCGTTTTGTATCGCACCCTACAGTGCAAAGACAACGGAAGTGAGAATACGTGTCGGCAAGTGTAATTAGAGAGTTACACATCTGTCCGACGTGTCCTTATTTCTATTTTCTCGTGCGAAAATTCGTCGCGAAAAAAGAGTCAACACTTTTTACTTCCTCTTTCTCTCCCTCTCTCTCTCTCTTTCTCATTTTCTCGCGGTCTCCGTCTCTTAAAAAACAAAAAAACAAATTTCACAGCGCAAAGGTCCACGACAGAATAAAACGACGCCTTGTGGTTAACGAGCATCTTCGTCAGCTCGGTTTAACGAGTTGTGCACCCGTGTATTTCCTTCCCTGCTAACGTTGGCACTTTATCGTACCTGGGCTAAGTACTCTGCAAGTGTTCGGTTAATGACTGGACGATTACAAGAGTAAACCTTTTCTAATTCGATTACGGAATCAATTTTAAAATCATTGATAAACGAACGAGTTTGAAAACTTTTGTAAATTTCATTAAATTTTTTTCTATAATTCAAAATTAGCAACACGTTTGATGGAATAGTCTGGAAGTTGACGGTGAATCCTTATCGACAATCCGATTAATTAATATTCTGTGAAAAAATAATTCGTGCCGAGTACTTTCGCAGCGAACTGCATGGGTGATGTAATATTTCACGGAATTATGAATTCTCAAACGAATAATTACGAATACGATGGGTGGTTCTCGTTGAAAGCATTTTCATGTTCCCACGAAGTTGAATGTATTTTTTATGCCTCAACTGTCACGTGAACTTTGGAATGTTTATTCGAAATCACGGAGAGGAACGGAGTTATAATTAAAAAGGTAGGACGACGTGTGATGTTTGGAAGGAGAATGAATCACAGAATTATCCACATGTGACATTTGGTTCAGTATTAATCCGTTGAAAAACAGCCAATTACGACAAAAATGAATAATCTTTACTTTTCCAATAATTTAACGAATAAATTAAGATTCTCTAGTCAGTTAATATTCACACGAGGTTCGAAAACGTCACACAATTTTTTCCATATTAAAATCTTTCTACTCCTGATGCACACTGGCCAGAATGCTTGACCTCGTGGTTTGCTGGTTATGATCTCCATCTCTGTATTTTAAACCTCCTCGGCTAATTCGCCTGCGGAAGGTGTAAAGCGGTCATGCACCTCGTAAGAAGAAAGCGGCGTGCCATCTGAGCGGTCGACGTTTTTCCAATTCATTCGCTCAGCTCCGTCGAGTAATTATGAAAGAATAAAAAGGAATCTGACCCCAGAACGGTAATGCAATAAATTCTGAACGATCGCCAGTCGCTGAGAAACGCGGCTTGTCTCGTTATTTTTAAAGTTTCAATAAATTTCGAATAAACGAACGGCGTCAAGACACTAATTAATGTTGCGCTCGTTCGAATTGATCCGACAAACCATTCGTGTCGTTTCAAGTCCGTGATGCTAAATTCGTATACTTTTTTGTCATTCATAGTGTCCGAACTTTGACAGTTCCCAATTGCATTTTTCGAAACGTATTTTACCATTCAATGGAATGAATATTTTGCGATCGTTCAGTCTCATTGACCTTCCGATTTGGAAAAAGTTTTAAATACCTCTTTGGAGAATTTATCAACTCAACATTAAAATTGATGCCTCAGAGCGCAAACTCGAGTCTTTGAAGTAGTACGAGTCAATGTTCTACCGGCCGGTATATTGGATACAGTGTTGGTATAAAATTAGTATAGCTCAGTGACGTCAGTATCATAGCAGAGTACGGAAAAAAAAGCTTTTGACCTTTGACACGTCAGCTCCTTTGTTGAAAACTTTGACAACCATTTATGACGTCATCTTGTGCTTGTGTTTCTTATAGACGCAGTGACGTTGCATCGGGGTCGATAGACGCCCGTATGTCTATGAAGCTTCGATCGAAGTGTCTAGCTCAGCTGATTCTACTGCTCGAACAGCTTTCATCGTTTTCTGCTTTCGCTGCGATAATGTTCATTCAAATAGTTCATCCGGAGTCATTTTCTTCTTTTCGTTAACGAATTAACAACCAAAAATTATCGATGAACGAAAAATATAAAGTTTTCATGTTTCTATTTAATCGACAAAATACATTCGAGGGTTCTTACAGGCGAAAAGGAATCCCATCAGCATTTGTATTTTCCAGTCTCATTGTCGTGTCTCTTTCAAACAACTTTATCCTTTCGATTTACCTCCCGCCGTTGCTCTGCGCAGACACGAGACTCGTAATCCAAAAATCTCCATAAAAACTCGTTCGTGGAACGTTTCTGCGGAGGTGATGGCTTTTATATTTGAAGAAAAAAGCAGCGGTAAACTAGTCAGCGATATTTTCTTCGAGCCCGAGGCAAAAAGGAGAAGAAGAAAAAAAGCAGAGGCTGTTCTAGTTTCGTGTGAAATCGAATCGCTCTTTTATACGGTATAGTCGTTTACACGTCGTTTCTCGTGTGATGACATACCGAGAAAAAGAAAAACTCGGAGAGCGAGAGAAAGACCAAAGCGAAGGATATAATGAGAAAAAAAATGTCCGCACGTATGCGAACAGGTCGTTTCACTTTCTACCAACAACGGTGTACGACATGCGAGGGAGGATGTGAATTAAGAAAGAGAGATTGAAAACACTACGACTGAAAATAAGGGGATGGAGAAGGACAAGAGTAAAAAGAAAAGGAATCGTGACAAAAGAAGAAGAATGAGTTCTGCGAAATGAACGGATTATTAGTCACCGGGACGCAATCGCTTCCTTCGTATCTGTGTCACGAGCTATCCCATTGGATGCGAAAAAAAGTATAAAAAATAAAAGGTGAAAAATAAAACCATACGGTAGAGAAAAACGCCCAACGAGTGAAACGCAATAAAGACTCTCGTCATTCTTTATATTGTACCGCAGCTAAAGTTGGATCATAATTTAGAACGAACGAATGACACAAAAAATATAAACGGAGGAACGATTGAGAGATCTGAGTGGACAGTAAAGTGAGGAAAAAAATTAACAACGCCAGACGAAGCAAAAAGGAATGTCGAAAAAAAAAACCAAAAATCGAAATTCCAGAAATTCTAAAATACGAATGGTAACAAGGAAAATGTGACATCGCATAATTCAAAGATATGATAAAACTCTTACCTCTGATCATCCGGTAGAGCCAACGAAAGCTCACTGGCACGTTGAATAACGTCCAGTCTTCGTTGAACCGAAAAAAAACGTCTCTCAGGATCGAAAATCGAGAAATGAATTTCACAGCATAAAGAAAGAAATGAGTTTCTGAAGGAAGAGGAAAAAATGGTGGAGCGGTATATTGAACAATAGGAGAAAAAAAAACGATTTAGTGCGCGAAATTTCTATGGCTACGTAAATAAAGGACGCAGTTGAATATTCAATTTTACTATACGTTTCGTTTTTTATCATTTTCTTTAATATTGCGATAGCATCCAAAGAGAGTTTCGCCGTGTCAATCTTACTGGCAAAAAAATGAAGAAAACACTTGGAAAATAATGAAAAATCGTATTAACATATACATTACATGATAATCTTATAAATAATATGTCTAACAACATTAGGTTCATCGTAGATTGCTTTCCGTGATCACCACCAACTTTTCCAAGCTCTACGAGGCGAAATTCGATTCGAATAATCTTGGAGAAACTCGCGTTTGTTTTCGTAATATTTCGAATCGATTTTCACCTCGCGATCTCTGACAAAGGATCATATACACCTTACTATTTCTTACATTAAACACTACACGCTCGATTCTTCCTACCAGCCACCTTCTACCGCCATATACATACATATATGTATCCATGTATACCTCTAAATACATACACATGTATACATACACATAAATATATACAGCGTCCTTTATTCGTAGGTATATTAATGTGTGATTCTGTTATTTATCGACTCCATCTTTCTCCCTCGATCTCTTCCCTTCCTCTATCCTTCAAATAAACGTAATTTCATTCTCGTTGTACAAAACTCTCAAAATAATAGTTGTCCTAGTGATTTTATTTTCAAAAATTCATTTCTGACGAGAAGATTTCGCCAAGTTCGGTTCTTCACAGATTTGCACAGGAACGGACAAACATCGTGTTTCAATGTCTCGAAAATAAAGTATTTCTTTATTAATCTATTTATTTTGTGAAAATCTTCGAACGTGAAACCAATTTTAAGAACATCGATGTTTTGATTACCTTAAGGAGATCCTAAAAAATGTTGTCTTATCGCTTCACCATTTTCTTATGAGTTCTGCATCGACGAAGGATGCTGTTGTTTTTTCTGTCTGTGCATGTTTCTATTTCGTTCATAATATCTGTGAAAATCCGAGGAGCGATGAGAACGATGATAACAATGATGTGGAAAATAAAGGAAAAATATGGAAACATTCGAATTCACGATAAATGTAAAACTTGGATTGTTTTAATTTATTCGTCATTTTTTTGTTGTCCTTTGGCAAGAGCCTATCGGACGTGCCTTCAGAATCTCGACCTTATTAATTAAATTCATGTAATACTAATGTAATACGTGTTGAAGCTCATAGCAAGTACATTTTACTGGAGGATTGTTTCCTCGCTAATGTATTTTTTTTATTTTTTTACTTCGTCACCTCTAGTTGATTTATTTTTTTCGTGTGTGCACGTTTTTTCGTTACTCCGGATTCCTCGGTTTTCAGTTGTTTTTTGTTTTTCTTCGAATCGGTTTTTTTTCCAGCTGGGCTTCAATCCAGTGTGGAAAGTGGTAAAAAATTAAATCGTCTGACCGTCCTCTCCTCCACCTTCTTCCACCTGTGCTTGTTTTTTTCTTTTTTTCTTTTTTTTATTCTGTTTTCCACTCCCGGTCCTAAGTGCGAGCGATTTTTGCTTCTCCCTCCTCGTTTTTAAAAATCTTTTGTACAGAACTTATCAATTACATGTTTTCTCATCATACCTTTTGCTTCTCATTAGACTATTATGCTTTAGAGAGGATTACCCTTCGTTCGCCCGAGAAAAACGCGGTGGGAAATTTCCACATCGAAATCTCTACCTAACTATTGAAATAAAAATTTAAAAAATTCATCGATATGAGAGAAACGAAGAATCGATCGGACAATACAATTAATGTTCGTTATAAGAAGCTCGAACGTCGAATATAATATTATTTACAAGTCCAAATACCAAACGCTTTTTTATTTTTCTCTTTCTTCATCGAAATTTTCATTCAACTTCTCAGGGAACTTGAATCCGTACACAGAAATGGCTCATGACATCGATAACCTTAAACCAAAATACACACATATTGGAATTTATGATCGGATATTGCGAGACGATTTGAATCGTTGAGTTGGAGATTTTTGAAGAATTTTCTTGTCAAACAAAATTCACATTCGTTCCCGACGCACATAAAAAACAAAAGGAAAAAAAAAACACTCGTCTCGTCTTCTGCGCGGTTGATGTTTTTTCATTATTTTTGGTACCTCGTTCGGAGATCCTGATTAAGTTTCTCTTGCTCTTACCTCGTCTATGGTCGCGAGTTACTCGCCAATTTTCAACTAACCTGTCCACTTATTTATCTGGTCGTTAATTTTTCACGAACCCAGCGGACATCGTTTGGTTTGAAACACCGAGACAGCGTTCGGTAATATTAAGGTAGTTATATGAACAAGCATCCCGAAGCTGTCCCGATGAATCATGATTTCTCAACGAAGTCGATCAAGAAAATGGCATTCGTGAGTGACGAATGTTGTGATTTTCAAACGTGGATTCGAGCCACGAAAATGCCGATTTTCTTGGGCTGGTTACGGAGAAAAATGAACGAGCAAAAATCTATAATGTCTTTGCTACATTTTATAACGTAGATGATTAGAATCATTCACGAAATAATCGACACCTCAAGGCGATGACGTTTATGTTTTATATTTACAATGGGATTTTATTTTATCGAATGACGCGAATTTTGTACGTGTTTTTTTGTGTGTTTCCGTATGTAGAGTGTAGTGAAAGTCAGACGAAACCATGAGAAGGGTGAAAGGATTGAGGGTGGAAAAAAATGGAAGCTTTTGGCGCGAGTAAATAATGAGATCGAAATTTCGATACAAATAAATCGTCAGCGAAGTGATTTCGCAATATTCTTGTCTTCATGGCATGGAGAAAATAATTCAGCGCCATTACGATCATAAAACTAAAAGAAAAAAAAAGAACCAAGAAAAAAAAGATTGAATCAGATTTTAAAAAATCGATTTGAACCCTGCAATTACCTACCTTCGGTAATTAGTGCTCCAGGCTCGAAGAAAATGGACGAAAATTTGAATTTCCAAAATAAAATTTGTTGACAAACTGCCAAAACCCTCTATGCGATATATTTTTATTGAAAAAACTGTGTGTCGATGTTTTTAAAATTACATGAAGGATCTTAAAGTCTTAGGCTCTACTTAATGTTGCTCGCAGCATCGATTTATTGAATCTGGGAAACTTGCAACGCCGCAGTACCCTAGTAGAAAAGTTTTGTTGTTGTATTTTTTTTCTAGAATGACGAAAAAGTTGGAACTAATGATAAAAATTAAGTAACTAACCGATACATACGTAACTTATGCCGTAAGAATGTGAAAAATAGTAGAAAATCAATGGATCGGCAATAGAGAATGAAAATGATAGAAGAAAAAAAATTAAATGATAAATTAAGCTCAAGGATCGCTCGTATTAATTGTCCAAGCGAAATAATGACGATTAAATGGCGGAATCGTGAAAAAATGAAATAATAATAGTGAACACTTCCGTAGTCACAGAATTTGTAGAAAAATTCTTTTTTCTCGATGAAATACTCCTGAATAGAGATGTGCTTGCGACATACGCATACAGACATACACAGCAGAGTCATCGATTAATCTCATGATGTAACTTGCGGAGCTCACGCTCCGTTTATTCATTTATATATTTATTTATTTATTTATTTATATATATTTGTTTGGAGCAAAAAGCACTTGTCTATATGCACATGTATATGTGCATTTAGTGGCATATATCGTCAGGTTATAACCAGGAGTTTAGCGAATTGATAATTCGCAACAAATCTCATATTTTCTCGTCCCATATTATTTTGTTTGTTAGTTTGTTTGTTTTTTTCTCTTTTTTCAATCATTTTTCGAGATAACGCCCTCGCACAATTTTACGAAAATATTCGGGACTCGAAGATCTCAAGAAATTCGCGACTACGGTTTCTCACCATCGGACCTATATAAATTCCCCTCTTTCCAAAAATTCTCGTGATTGTTTTCTGCCTTTGGAGGAGGTACGCGGAGGGCAGAGACCGCCCGTCCAATTTCCGGTCTGGGAATACACTCAGATCCGGTGGGACGTGATCGTGAATGGAGCACAATTCACCTCCAGTCGTTTTAGCCATAGCCCTACCCCGTCAATCCTCTTTTATCCATATCACAGGTCTGAGAAAACAGACAATACTTTTTTGACGCCCATTTTACCTCGGCAATTGCACACGCTCTTTTTATCCCTTTTTCCTATCCGCGTTTCTTCGTCGTCTCTTTTTTTTCCCCCCAAAACAACACGATAGTCGGAGTGTCAATTTTGCTGGCTTTTTGGTCCTTTAATGAATGGAGGCTTCAGAAAATCGTATCGATACCACTTTTAATTTGATCATTAATTAATTAGCAATCAAATTGAAAATGCTACCAAGTTATGACGTTTGATTCCAAACTTTTCCACCTCGTTTCAACACATTTCATTCGCAGTTCGATAAAGAGCGACGAAAAATCGTATTTTCATTTAGAAAAATTCGCACGACCTTACACTCGGCGAGTAGACGATGATTGCGAAAAAAAAGAACGGACTCACTTCGAATCACGAGTATTTGTCGATATTTTTCGATTTTTTTTTTTTTTAATCACTTTTCACGAGTGCAGGACGAGCTCCCGAGCATAATATTTCGTGATATCGATGAAGAAAACTCACACGAAAGGATAGAGAGAGTCACGGTGGCACTGTTAGTTTTTGCTTCAATTTTTTTACCACAAAATTTTAGTGGTTTTTGTTTCTTTTTTGCCTTGTCGCATCAACACGCGATTAAATGATTTCACGTTCACTCAATGGCCTACGATATCCAGTCTTAATAGTCGAGGTAGTGGCTCGTGAACAAGAGCAAAACGATGATCCGGAGGCCGGTTAATATTCCACGAGAGGGTGAATCGTTCCTCGGTAAAACGCTTATGCGGATCATCGTCTCGTAATCTCTACTCGAATGAGGGTCAAGAGCGCGGCTCCATCACACCAACGGGGTTCCGTACACCTCGTTCGTGTGGACGCTCTGGTTACTGTCGTTTTGTCTCGAGGCGCATTGCTGCAACAACAAAAAATCAACCCCATTTTTTAATATTTCAGAAATTGCGGAAAAGACTTATTCATGGAATTTGTCCAATTTTTTTGATTCAGGCAGAAAAAATGATGAGGGGAAGATTATTGACTCACCGCTTGTTTTCGTTCCCAGCTCTTCATGGCTGATTTGTATTTTTCAAATTCGTGGCACCAATCGGAGTAAATCTTTTGATAATCTTTGGACTTGGCAGGCGCTGAGCATCTGTGAGCATCGACAGTGATGTTGTAAGAGCACAAAAGAGCTCCCCCAAGCCAACAATCGTATCTGCCAGCGTCCTGTTCATTTACACCGACAATGACAAGACCCTTCTCGGATGTTTCGATGAACTTGTCGCCCCCGGCTCCGTACCTGTACGCGATTTGATAGCGACCCTTTTCCTTGCTATAATGGTACCATCTGACTTCTTGATTGGCAAGGACCTCGGGCATTTTGACGAAGCAGCCAAGATGAACAGACTGGCCCCATGTCACAACGAGCTTTCGTTTGCCGACGCTACTATCGCAAACGTCGGCAGTGCTATTCGAAACATCTTGGAGGAGTCTATAACGAAATTCAAACAACAAGAAAATTCGATAAGTCAAAAGATGCTCTGTGCTCGAAATTGTAGAGAAAAATGAGTTGGAACGCGATGTAAAATCAAAAGGATCCATTATTTTATCCGGAGATTCGAATAAAATCGAAAAGCCAACGAACCAGTTTATAGCGACGAAATGACCTGGATTCCTCGGTAGGGGAATCCATCGGGATAAGAGAGACGAATGTAAAGAGGAGGAAAAATGGAGCAACGTTTACACAAGAATCAACTCGATTCATTATCGAAGCTTTTGCCTGGTGAACCGTTCGAACGGTTCACTTTAATCCGATAAGATACTCGCTCGGCTAGAGTCTTCTCGGAGCTTGAGAAAAGTTGAGGAAATTTGTAAACTCGACCAACTGTTCGCGCTAGTCACTTTTGGCTCTGGATCAACAATTTTTTCTATTTCTTTCGATCCAATGAAGATAACGAAACGAAGGAAAGTTTGTGTAGCGTTGATATTATCAATTCTGTTTGCCAGATAAAAAGAAAAATAAAAGGTTATAAAGCTCGACTCGGCTTACCCAGGCGCGTAGGGTTTGCACGTGTTGGTGTCTTTGTCCCATCCGCAATAAGGATCATGGACGCATCGAAGACAATTGTCGTATCGTCTGGAGCACATAACGAGATCAATCTGCTTGATGCGATGATCGGAAGCGACGTAAAGCTCCTTGTGTTTCTTGGATATCTCCATCGCCTGTATTGGTTCACCGGGTGTAACGTCAAAGACGTCCAATAGAATCGACTGGGACTCGCCGTTGTTGTCGATCCATTGAACCACCTTGTGGACTCTGCCGTCGCCTGTAACACCGAGAGGAACGACAAACCGTCGTTAAGGACAATAGAATTACAATTTTCATTAGGATCTTCGGTTTGACGAGTCGGTTTGCTCCGCGAGAGATCAACATTCGAACGATTGATTAGTTGCAACTCTGAATAGACTCCGTGATTTCGCGAGGGCACGAGGCTTTTGAGGATGAATCTCTCAAAGTTTTACTAGCAACTTGGCCAACTGTTGTACTCACTCGATCCAGCGTAGTAGACGGTATAGTCAAGATCCATTCCAACAAAGTCTATGCGAAGTTTGTCAACGACGAGTCTGGTTAGCATGATATCCCGTTTGTAGAAAACGGGCTTCTCGTTTTCGTGGGATATTGCCGAGTCCATCAACGGATGGGACCTTATAAAGTTGAGGACGGTGTCTGGAAGGGTTTCCGTGTCGTTGACGCACTGGCCCGGTCGCGGCTCCGGTACTTTGTTCGATAGTACGGGAAGCCACGCGCTGCTGCTCGTTGCCTGCTCCTTGAATTTGCCACGGAAAGCTTCCTGTATCGCATCAATGTGGAACGAACAAATAGCCGAACCCATCAGACCGTTCGTCGAGGTCGTGAATGTTCCGTAGAAATGGGTATCATCGCCTGGTACTTTGTAAATACTCTCTGCAAATAAAACGTCGACACGTTATTATTTTTATCGATCGATGCTCAAAAAATCAAAATTCTCGAGTTGTCATTGACGTCTGACGAAATGGTCAAAGGTTATTTCTTTGAGGAGCGTATTTTGTCAAGCTTTCAGCTTCGAAAGCTTCGATTTTGATCAATAATATTTGTACCGCGAAGAAAGAAAATAAGATCGAAGAAAAAAATCGTTTTTTTTTTCGTTCCTCTTGCAAATTNATCGCCTGGTACTTTGTAAATACTCTCTGCAAATAAAACGTCGACACGTTATTATTTTTATCGATCGATGCTCAAAAAATCAAAATTCTCGAGTTGTCACTGACGTCTGACGAAATGGTCGAAGGTTATTTCTTTACGGAGCATATTTTGTCAAGCTTTCAGCTTCTGAGCCTCGATTTTGATCAATAATATTTGTACCGCGAAGAAAGAAAAGAAGATCGAAGAAAAAAATCTTTTTTTTTTCGTTCCTGTTGCAAATTTGTCGCATAAAATGGAATTGCAATTCTTGGACCATCGGATCAATCGAAATTGGGATTTGAGAAGGAAATATACTTACGAATCTCGTTGAAGTAGAACGGGAATTCTCCAGGTATCGAGCAGTTCAATCGTGCCTTCAAATAAGTCGCCCAATTCTGTGACAAAATGTTTTTGCCGCCAGTGTCTTTCTTGCAGACTCTAGCGACTCGCGAGTACACGCTTTTTCCACAATTTATGTACTCGACAGCAGTCTCTCGGAAGAAAAAGAACACGTGGGGGCCGATATCGAAGGATCCAACGAAGTTTGGTTCTGCGCAAAGAAGAATAAACAAAATGGGTCAGAAGGGAGAATGTATGGTCAGATAACGCAGGAATGTTTCTTTTATGCTCTCGTCAGATAGAAGAATGTGGTTGTTGAAAAATGTTCCACGGCGACTACGTGGCGAATAACGATAGAAGCAGAATTTCCCACAGACTGGAGATTATACGAGCCTTAAAGTTTCCACCACTCGGGCCGTTCATATATTTTTCGCGAGCGCTTTTCACTAGCGAAGATATGTGAAAAAACTGTAAAACCGGTATATTCCAAGGAGTATGTGCAGGGCAGGGCGATAAACGTTGGAAAGCTCGTACGGTTCGAGCGAAAACGAAGGCTCGAACGACTTTTGTAGTTTTCATTGAAGGGGCGATCAGGAGAGAGGCACCGCGCGGTTGTGAAAGAAATTGAAGGTTCGCCGTGGTCACGAGCTACCTCAAATTTAATGCGCGTTCAATGATCATCCACTTGTCGGTTTACGACTGGAGCCACCATAAAATAGTTTAACTATTCTCTCTCTCTCGATGGCCTCTGGTGTACCTTTCGTTTCATGTTACGCCGATAAAAACGTTAATAATATCGAGCCGGAATGGAGAGTCCCAAAAAGCGATTATTCATCGGTCATCGCCGCCGCTGACAAGAAACTTTGAACGAATTTAATGCTCCCCGAAGTTGCCTCGTGTCGAAAACCGTGTGGATCGATGTCTGAATAACATGCCAATTTGAAAAGCGAATGGGGGCTAATTACGCGTGAATAATTAACACGTTTCTATCCAAGAAATTTGGAGGCAGAAAAATGAGGTTAATTATCCAATTACAAGCCATCATAGTGACCTTTATCAAAGTTCTTGCAAACCTTTTTGCATATTAAAAGCTCTTCGCGTTTAATAGCTCTCACTTAGCTGAGTTAATTGACGTAATTAAACTTGTTTTCTACGAAACACATCGGTCTTGAAGGACTCGCAGGGTTATCGTCAGCAATGGTGCCCTTCGTTTAATCCATGACTTGTTAAACATCGACTATTTCTCTCTGCTTCGCTCCTTAATATCGTTCCCTCATGTTTTCTCCGTTCAGCGCTACATCCACCTTTTATTAGCCCTCAACGTGACTACTTTAAACTCTGACACGGTGGCACGTGATACCATCCATCCTCGGTCTTTCGTCTCTCATTCTCTTTCCCACGGGATGTTTAATCAACGCCTGGACTAATAGACAAACTGAATGAGAAGAATGGCTGCTTGATGGCGAAGATACATCCGCAGGGTTATCTTGTTCCTTTCTCTCTTTCTCTCTCTCCCAGCTGCGTGAATTAAACGACGAAACAAATGGCTAATCATGCATCCCGAAGGCACCAGAGAGCGTGAAACGAGATATAAGCTCTTCGAGAGACCCTCCGGCAAGATGAGACTACGAGATTTTTCAGACGCCCCGAGAGCGAGAGAGAAACAAAGAAAGTTCGTGTTCGAGCGAAAGAATATTCGAGGGATCAGATATCGAGCTTCGCTCCATCAAGCTTAAACAAACTTTCTACTCCCTTCCAACCAAAACTTCTCTTCCTCTCCGTCGTCCCTTTCCCTCTTCCGCCTCATTCCTCTTAACGATCGATCTCGCTTTTTGTATACACCAAACTTTGGCATATTCATCTTCAACCAACGCGTGAGCCACGCTCCAAATAACTAACGAACTAAACTAATTATTTTTTCAAATTCTATTCAACGAATTCGCAGATTTCGATTTGCTATTTCGTAATGACTGCAGAGAAAATTGTTTTCGCGACAACAAAACGAGCTGCAGTTGAAAAATCGATTTTTGAACCCTTCGTCGCGAAATTCCAAGATCGTCGGGAATAAAGTTTCGTTTATATAGCAGAGTTTAGACGCGAGTCACTAATAAGAAAGCTTTTGATTAACGAAGCTCTGAAGGGAACGCGAATTGTTGTGGGGTCAACATTTCTCCAGCACCTCTGGCAGATCTTAATGAATTCAAGTAGTTGGAATTAATAACCGGAAGCATTAAGGTATTCTACGAACGCGCCAAACGGAGAAGCTTGACGCGTAGTTATTGTAAGGGTTACATAGTGGACTGCCTCACACAACAGTGTAGAATCTCGCACGATCACGCGAATAAAGCTTCGAGAGAGACATTCCTGCGGGAGGGTTCAAAGAACCGGAAGGTGCGCCCTAAGTATTATACAGGCAACCCCTCCGACGTCAAATTTCACGGGGACCTTCAACTATGTGACGCCGGGGCCAAGTATTTAAGTTCAACTTCTTCGAGGGTCACGACCGAGTCCCTTCGAATGGGACGTTCGGTTTAAGATCCTGTCACCAGACGGCCGTGAACGTCGCAGAGGATGTAGGGGGCGTGTTACTTTATTACACGGTACCGCGCGATATCTCACAGGCCTACGACGTACGCCGTTAATTATTCCTAGAGTTCGCCTATTGCCCGACCCCGCCCGCAACTGTTTACGTTAATGTCTTCTACGCCGAGCGAACGATCGCATTCCATCCGACTTTTCCTTCGCAACAAAAATCGTTTTTTCCGACAAAACGAACTTTCCGAACCGGGAACGCGCCCTCGCAGAGGGAACAGCCGGAGGCTAATTTTCTCAGCCTCACAATTCACGATCGCGAGCATTTGTCAAAAGTTTAATGTAAATGATCGTTTCGCGATCATTCTGAAAAAGGATTCTGACGTTTGATCAGGAGACTTTGGTCTTTTTTGGATGGGAAACCGTAACGATGAGCTGTGGAGAAGAAACTGCTTCCCATCGCGAATATACGATCGCGTTTGTTCTAAAAAAGAGCATTGTTACTCTTGGCGTGACTTTACAGTCGGGTTAAATGCACATATTCATAGTCACCGGCTTGATGGAACTCATCGTGGGTTTTCGAAGCGTATAATGTCTTAAATGACACTTCAAAGTAACGTACCGTTTTATAAGAGGATCAATAATGAGAAAAGAGAAGCAGAGAGTTAATGAACGAGAGAGAGAGCGAGAGATGGAGCGGAAGCCTTCAACGCATCGATGCTTCTTCAGGGTCCTTAACTCTGGAGTAACTACGAAGTTGCAACAGCAGAGGGAGGGGTTCTATCAAAACTTTTCACGCGCTTAATGGCCGCAGCGTTCATTGTTCGTCAGCAAAATTGTCCCTGGGTCGGTTCGACTCGAGCACTTCTCCAAGCTTTTTAAGGGGCTGATTTCGTCATCGTGGACGATGAGTGCACTCGATTGCACGAATAAACAATAATCGGTGCGCGGAAAGGAGATCGGTACTTTGCGGAGGACACAAATCTTTTTGTTTAAGCACCAGTGAGATATTATTGTTTCAGAGAGTTAGGACGACGGTACTTACTGTCCAACCACTTCGAGTCGTACTTGAGGGTCCTCTTGAAGCTGTAGGCTTTGCGTCCGGTGGTCAGATTATGAAGATCCGTGCGAAATATAACTGTATCCGCTTTGGTGAACTCGGCGTTTGTGCCAGAATAAAGAGCCGGCAAATCGCCAGGATTGCCTTTCTCGACCCAGACAGCGGTTGAATTGTCAGCGGGATCGTAAGGACACTTTGCTATTCCCATTCCAACTCCTGGCACGTACTCGTGTCTCGGCAAGTGTGTCAAATTGCTCTGTTATGAGAATCATTCGAATAAAAAGTTCAAAATATGACACACAAATTGTTTTCCAAAATTATTTTTAACCCAGATGCGAAAAAAAAACCGAAAAATAAAAAATCAGAATTCCGGAGACTCAAAAAAATACTCGCGTTTCCTGAAACTACGCCATTTGAATTTGGAAATGTTCTTAGAAGCCGCGTCCACGGCGTTAACATTTTTTACAACCGGAGAATACAAACAGGCCCAGCTGAAAAAAATGTGTACTAGTCGTTTCGCGGATCCGCGGTTGTACGGCGCACCCGGGACTTGTTTAATGTTCGACATCGCAAGAGCCATACATTTTCCGCTGTGGGTTACGCGCGGGATCGTTACACGGGTAGTTGAGCCGCGATGTTATGCACAGAGTTCGGATAACCCGGTGGACTTTTAGTACATGCGGCATATACAAACCACAGTACATTGCCTGTCCATGAAATAATTCCTCGACACTAACCAGTAATTGGTTCTTTCTTACGACAACGTAACAACTCTTTTTAATAATAATTTTCCCAGTTATTTCAATGTGCGACAAATAATTGAAACGTATTCCGAAGGCATGACCCAAAAACCAAATGAAAAAGCAGATTTACAGAATTAACGAAACGTGGCGAACGCGAAAAGAAATAAAAACTTTGTCGAAGTGAGCGAAATGCATCGAAATAATTCGATGATCGCGGATTATCGTGTTGATCAAGATGTTAATCGCGATAATGGAAACTATACTGCTGGCCATTCGAAATAAAAATAGAAAATTTATGAGCAACGAATGGAGACCCCATAGAAAAAAAAACTTTTGATTATTTATTTATTTTCCAATGAAACGTGTACTCACGTAAATGACCCAATCCTTGGGAGAATGGGCGTTGGTGCCACACATGTAAAGTCGATTGCCATCGCCCATCGGTTGGATCACTCTGATATGATTGCGGCAGTCAAAGTGCTGTGAACAAATGTAAAAAAAAACCGAATGGTTTCTAACAAACGCAATAAATTTTCTTGTCTCGCTGGAACGAGGCTCTTCTCCATTTTTGTTATTCGTTTCATTCGTACATGGCATTTTTTTCCACGCAGCACGCGGTGTAAATATAAGCTGTTACCGAGCACGTCATAATATTCGACCGTTTGGTGGCCATGCGAGGGAAATAGAAAAACGATTCTCTATTGTTTGGATGCCGGGACAGAAAAAAAAGGAATAGAAAAAAAACGAAAACGAGCGAAGAGACGTAACGGGCGGGGGTGGTAAAAGAAAAACTAAAAAATACAATTTTCACGTACACGCTACTCGTTATCGACATACCGGCTGCGGGTTGCCGGTTCGACGGACATGTTTTCGACCTGAATGTTGAAAATGGTTCGAGACTCGAAGCGCGTGTGCTCTGCCAAAATGTTCATCGTTACGCTTTCTCTATGGGGAGAATCCTTTTTTTTCGAGGGTCCGGACAACGGTATACAGTTCGACCGCGACATACGCAGATGTGAAAAAAGAAGTCACTAAAATCGCGCGAATGAAACAAAAAAAAGAAGAAAATTGGCTCTGTCGACGACGCATCCACGGAATGGATGTTTCACCAGGAGAGGCCACTTTACACTTCAATTAAACGCGCAAGGCTAAAAAGTATCGAAAACGAAACATCTATGTTTTCACGAATGTTTGCTCAACGCTTCAACAAAAAAAAACCTTCCAAACGAGTTTTGCGAAAGGAAAATAGTCGCTCGCATGAAACCGTCGCGACAATTCATCATCCTCGAACTCTGCCCAAAAAGTTTTTTGTACTTTTTTTTACATCGTCATTTTTTCCCAAAGATACTAATAAATCCTCCGGAAGGGTGACTCACCTCAGATTTTCCCTTCGAGACGCAATTCGCCACATTATTGGGTTCCAGATTCAAAGCATCTCTCTGTAACACAAAAAAAAGGAAACATTAAAATTTACGAATAATTTGTCACGAATCAGCTTCAACGTCTCATTTTTAAGGTCCCGCCAATCCAAGTTTTTTTTGTGACCATTTTTGACCATGAACTCCTGATATCTGTCAGCGAAATAGAAAAAAAAATTGTTTTTGTCACAACAAATTACATTAATTGGAAGACAGCACAACAAAGTTTCAATTTTTTGGATTTTTCGAAAGCCCAATCTCATTAGTCGTAGTTTCCTCCTCTGGAAGCATTTTTTTTCATTATTTCGCGTTCCAGATTTGCCAAGAACCAAAGAAACCTTTTGCTGTCCAAGATTTCTCGAATTTCCGGTAGGTGCAGAAAACATATAGACAGATATGTACAGAGAAACAAAACTGGATTGTAAAGCTGGTCGTAGATGCGACGATGACAGTTTCGTTTGAAACAGGGGATGGAAGCTACAGACGCGTTAAGGAAAATGAGGTCAAAGCCCATATACGTATGTAGCCGAGAAAAAAGTAACGGAAAGTGACACACGCTGTGAGACTGTTGCAAAAGGCGTATCAAGGAGCAGAGATCTCTTTTTCTCACTTTTCCTCCTCCCAACCGATCCTTTCCTACTTCTCACCCTCTCTGGAGCTCTCACTCCTTCTTTCTATTGCGGCACTTAAAATATTTCCACGCGTTGCGCACCCTCTCGACAGCAGGCTACGCGCTCGTTTGCTTCTCTTTCATCATAGCCTTCTTCAAAAAATCTCATGATTTTTTTCCTTTTCGTCATTTCAACGTGTCGAGTACTCGAGTAGCGACCGAGTTCCGCGACTCTAGTCAGTACCAAATTCATTCTTCATAAGTTACAGCGTTCTGCAATCGTCAGCGCTGCTGTAACGGCATGAAAAATTATTTTCGCAGATGCATCGCCGATTGGCGAAGAGAGTAATTGCTTTTTTATTGGAAACTGATGGCTTTTGAGAAATTNCTTCAAAAAATCTCATGATTTTTTTCCTTTTCGTCATTTCAACGTGTCGAGTACTCGAGTAGCGACCGAGTTCCGCGACTCTAGTCAGTACCAAATTCATTCTTCATAAGTTACAGCGTTCTGCAATCGTCAGCGCGCTGCTGTAACGGCATGAAAAATTATTTTCGCAGATACATCGCCAATTGGCGAAGAGAGTAATTGCTTTTTTATTGGAAACTGATGGCTTTTGAGAAATTTCAAACAGAGCATATGAGTTGATCAGACCGATAGGAGTCTGCGAAGTCTTTTTACGCGAATACGTCATTGCGACGTACATCGACGTTGTACGATTTTTTCCCATGTATGTATTGACCTGACTTGAAATTCCTCGAACCTCGTTTCACACACTTTCAAAGTGTTTCCCTCTTTCCATCGCTTTTCTCTGGTCGGTTCTCACCCGTCTCTCCATGATAATTAAGTTTGATGCAGTGGTAGTCAGGCGTACATAGTGCCGAGCGGGCGGCTACTATACTGCGACGGTACTTACCATGGAGGTCGAGTGCACACTAGAAAGTAGCGCACAGCGAATGCAGAAAGCGAAATAGAGGGTAGCGTGCTATCCACCGTGTACGATCAGAATTTCCAGCCCACCAACCGGCTCGCTGCGCCAAGCAGCCACCGTGCGGAAATGTACTCTGCTCTGACATTCTCTCTTGCTTCCTCCCTCTGGCTCTGTCTCTCGGAGTCACATCGTATCGCGAGTGGTGGATACTCACTTCGTATTCATTCGTAAGCTCCCGATGTCCATATCGTGGTCCCATAAGCGCAATGGAATGAGATTCTCAACTCGAGAAACTCTGCGTGCAGTTTTATTTTTCATCATTTTCGATGTGAGAAATTTTTCGTCAAATATCATCATGAAAAAATTCTCATATGTCCGGCGATACAAAATTTAGAAGCAATTTTCACGCAGAGTCAAAAAAACCTCCACGTCCGGAGCACAAAATGGCAAAATCATGAAAAACGACCAAAACCTGCGTGGGATCAATGAAAATGCTCAAAAGTTGATTTCTGTGGAAATTTCGGTTTGAGAAGTTGCAGCCAATACGCTTTACCACGATTCTATAGGAGAACTGAACTTCAGGATCATGGTGGATTCGCCCTTATCCGAGGAAATGCACTAGGCAACGCGATTCGCGTCGAGGAAAAGCCCTGACATTGCAGCTCAGCCAGGCCAAGGGGCACGAAAGAGGAAACGAGAAATGTCCTGGTATTTCTCGACGACGTCATCATCAACTCCGTCTGACTAAAAGATTCATCAGGACTCCGTCGGCGCTGATGATATTGGGGAAAAGTCTTGCGCTTCAGAGAGGAAGCATCTGAATAGATGAAGTAGAGGACGCGTTCCTTTTGCCTAATCGGGCTGCGAATGATCCAACAGGCACGTAGAGAATCACGTTGGAGGCTCAGTGTGATTCATCCAAAAGTAATGCAAAGGCTTTGCAGAAGGCTGAATATGTGGGACTATGGAGATGAGATGATTGCAAAACGTGGCGCAGTTTGTAGAAGCGTGAGAACGAAGAAGGCTTTCTGCTGCTATTACTGATTACACACGCGCCTCGTGATACCACACATAACCTTTCCTTGAAAAAGACCATCAACTTTGCTCGGGAATGAAATCCAGAAGCAGCAGCTCATGATTGTGCCAACGAGAGAGGAATGTGACCAGCTCGGTTCTGTTTTCTTTGATGTCATGGCTCAATTCCAGTCTCGGCTTTGAAGCATCAGGTGAACCACAAACCTGCAATCATCCACCACCAACTTCTACCTTTGCAAGTGATATTTTTTTGTTTGTGCTGACAATAGGTTGGGTCGTGCTATTTTTAGGTGATGCTCTGAGTTTTGGTAAGGTGTAGCATGTAAAACGAGACAGAGGTTACATGTTCTGGAAAATCTTAGCTCGGTGTATATACCTACGTACGAAGCTCCCGGTGGCCCTGGAAAGTAAAACCCGTTTCTCTCGCTTGTTCTGCTCTTCTGGTATATACCCAACACTAATCTCTCTCGTTAGACTTTACGGGAGTTCGGGGCTCGTGTTGCTCTCGTGGAGTCGTAGAAAGGCGGTAAAGGTCGGTCGTAGAGCGCACACGATTCTGTGCTAAGGTTTGCACCAGAAACACACAATCGTTCGGAGGGTTTGGTATTTTGCTTCAGCCAACGTTGAGGCCATGGGAACGAGGAGAAAGAGAGAACAAAGAGGATGTGACGCAGAACCGAAATACAAGTACCACCGGTGTTCTCCTTCGTTTCTAGTTATAGAGGATAAAGAAAGGTGGGAAGGGGGAATTCTCCTCGAAGAAGTACTGTGTACATGCGAGAGTAGCAAACGCAAGGTAGAATCGCAATCGCCAGCAACCTTTTGTGATGGTGCCCGCAACAGCAGCGGTGGCTCGAAACACCCACAATTTCGCAGGCCCTGGCTCGTTTCCTCGCACACTGTATACACCGCGCGCACGGTCTTTGTGAGTATGAGCAACGAATTCACCCTGGATGAGAATGCCTCGAAAGTCAAGGCGGGCAGAGAAAGAGAGAGAGACGGAGAGATCGCCAGGATTGGGATGTTCCTGTTTAATAGTCAGTGCTCCGCGTAATGAAAGCAAACGCGTTTGCATTCCACGCGTTACGTCGGTGTCGTAAACTTGGTACTCGTGTATTACAAATGGCAGGTGTACGCCGCAACCAATATTATTCCCATAGAGCATAAAAATCTATTTATTCGCCCAGAATCCATGAAAATTCCTGTGTCCTCTATTAATTTCCGATATTTTACACAAACAAAGAAACTTTTGTCCTCAATCTATCGTATGGATTAACAACTTGCTCAGCAGACGATTGCTCCTGCTTTTCGTTGCGACCAGATGCGCAAATTCATTGATTTTAGTATCGCGACGAAATGCAGCATTCCGAATGCCAGAATCGCGAACGAGGACGAAAGGAAACGATAGAAATTGGAACGAGACTTTGGGCTAAAGAACGATGAAATAATCAAGAGGCAGATGGCGTAAACGTTCGGGAATGGAAGACACGAGAGCAGCAGCAGCAGCAGCAGAAGCAGCAAAATCGAGAGCAAGAGAATATACAGCGTGTGATCGGACGATGGGTATAGCATCCTCGTGGCGGAGGAAGCTTGGACCTAAAATCTTACGCGCCAACGCTTTCCAAGTTTCCCGTTGCTTTCGGCAGAAACTTTGGTACCAAATCCCTCCAGCTATGGCGCGCTTCTGTAATTAGTTAGAGAGCAAAAGCTGCATATATAGACTGCCTGGTGTCGGGTTATTCTATGTAATTCAACGTGATCATTAAGGAAGCGCCTGCGAAACCTGCTCCCACGATACATGCTTTTCGCCCATAGCTATGCATTCGGAGAACCCGCTGCTCCGATGGTTGCCGCAGCTTTCTACAAGAAATACAATTCCGATCTGTACTATTTCCGAACTATCGAGATTATGACGAGGACAAAAAATCCGACTTTTTTTTTCTTCTCATCAGCGTATTGGAAATTGCTGTAGAATTTATTTTTTGTCCAGCATCGCAATATCAACGAACCGGGCATTATTCATGCAATTCGATCAAGAAATTATTCCAACGAATAATTTCATTTCTTCGTCGTACTTCGTGACTGGAATCAAAAATCGGAAATGCAAGAGTTGATCGAGTTACACGGTCTTTCTTTTTATCTTATTCGCTTTATCTGCCAGATCTCTGTCAAGCGTTCACACGGTGCATCGAAAGTGACATCGACGACGACGACGTCGCTCTCTTCACGACTACGCGTATAATAAAGTTCTGAGACGACGTTTAACGCTTCCACGTCTTTTACGTTGATGAAACATTGAAGCTGCATGTTACTTACGATGGCTGAATAGCTGATAAGCAAAGAATTCAATTCGTCGTTACTGCATCGACTCATTGTGCAGATCTCATGGGCTTTTTAAGGTAAACATTTAAGGGAATAGTCTCGCTGGAGCATTTTCGCACAGAATATTGAAAAATTTAAAGGATTTATTCCTCATTCATTTAATTAAATAATTGGCACAAAAAATTTCGGATTTCGTGATAGAAAGCAATTTTTTTTTCTCCATTCCGAGAGAATGATCAATTGTAAATGTCGATTGGATCGTTCGTCGATGATAAACGTTACATGCTTAAAAAATGGATTAAGGCACCAAACATAAAATTTTCTAGGAAGCTCGCTGCTTTGTGTTTCGCCTGGAAAATTACGCAATCGTTCGGAACGAGTGTGAATTTTTTAACTCCGCAGCATTTGAACGCGCGGTCTGACGCTTTTTCTCACTAATTAGGGGCCAAGGAATCCCTTGGAGGTTACAAATTGACTGGACCGACTGAAATTGGTCTCGGTAAAGTATTTGGCAGCGCAGAGAGTCGTTTGGGCGAAGATAGAAAAGGCAGACAGGGGAAAAGCTCTTTACCCAATGTACGTATAGATATATGTACGTCGAAGAAGGACAAGATCGATGTTTGCGGATCGTACAATTTACCGTCATAAAATATTGAGGGTTAAAAAATGCTGGCCTCCCAAGGGTTCCAACACTCAACTAAACCTGCCGAAACTCTCCAGGGTTGGACCATCGCTGGGCCCTCAAACGCCGCGACTGTATTCACCCCCTAAATACATCTATATATATATTTTAGCGCGTCCCGCGGCAAGCAGGCGTTTGAAAAATTCACGAAGCTTCGTGAGCCACTGCTGCCCTTTTTATCTCATCAAAAATTAACACCCACGCTCACGCTACACCCTATACATATAAATATATAAATCCTTGTATCTGTACAAAAAGTTTTTTGTATACGTGTATAGCAGACAACAAGTTTTTTGACTGAATGTTGCTCGCTGAATAATTCAGCTGGTAAGTTGCACCTTCTGGTTTCGCCCCTTGATCATTATTTTTTAAAGATAAAAATAATGTGAATGTATGTATGTGGATGGCGTGAAAAAAGTGTTGGAGTATCTGATTTTTCGATATATCACGAATATTGAAAATCTTTTTCCATCGTTTAATCCCCCGGGACGAGGAAAAAGCAGCAACGGTGTCATAAGATTTGATAAGAATTGACATCAAGTGAGTTTGATCAATCGGTCGTGCCTTCCACCGATATATATAGTTCTGCGACGAGTACGTGCTTAATACATATTTTGTTATGCAGCAGCGGATGAAAAAGTCGATGGTAAAAGTAAATGGGGCATAAGGATTTAGGCACTTCGTAGGAGTGCGCTTGTGGGACTAAGCCATCGTGTGCTTCCGCATGCGAACGCGTTGCGGAGTGCCTTTTGCTGTCCGCCGATACAATAAGTCACAATCTCCTAATGGAACCCGTCAGTCCACGCCTTTTATCCACCATTTCCCCATTGGAACTCGAATTCAATCTGCATTCAATATTGATTTCAATCCGATAACGCGGATTTCAATTTTTTTCCTCGTGATTTACTTCTTAGGCGGGAAAGAGCGTTTGCGAGAGAGACGCAGAGGAAGGGGTGAGAAAAGCGACGCAGCAGAGAGTGCAGATCGGAAAAGCGCCTGGATATGTTGCGTTATATATCTGGAGAAGGGGAGAGAGCAAGAGAGAGAGAGACTGTTGTGTGCCCCCGAGTATGCCGCGATTCCATACACTCATCCTTCCAATTTTTTCTCCCTCCCTTTCCCTCGATTCTCTCATTCTCTGGACGTCACCAAACGTCCATCAATTCTGACAGCCATGCACTCTCCGTGTCATCGAGTGCAGTACAATTCTATTCACGATCCTACTGCGTCGAAGTGAGAGAGAAAGAAAGAACGAGGGAGAGAAAAAAAGAGATGAAGAGAAAGGGAAAAAGGAAAATAGAGAGATTGAAAGATTTGGGCATTTGCTCGCAGCAGAAAGCGTCAAAACGTCGACGTCTCATTCTCTCACTCTTCGCACACTCACCACACTCTGTTTAATTTGAATTTTCCAAGCTCTCTCCGTACGACATGTCACGTTCACTTCGTATACATCGAGAAATCGTACAATGTGTCAGATTTACAATAATGCACGCCTTTTTCGAACCTCTCGTACAAACGGAAGACTGTCTATTTGTATTACTCACAGTTCAATGCACTTCCAACGTTATAGGAAAAGAAATTCGCAATGAATTTTGTTGGACATTTGCTCGATATAACGTTGATACTCTGCCAAGTAATGGAACATTTTTACAATTGAAATCGTCCCAACTCTTCGTCTCTCTCTGTCCCCTTTCCACGAAGAGATTTCCTACCGAACATACTCGTCCAATCATTTACGAACACCAATAACAATAAACCTTTGAACGAATAAAATTAATTCACTATTTTTCGAGACGAAGCTGAAAAAAAATGTATAGAATTCCAAAAAACTCGTAATTTTGGTAAAGACGTCAAAAATGTTGGTTTTCTTACAATTTTTCCGATTCGTGAATATGTTTTTGTTTTTCAATCTAGTGATTCAATTCGTTGAACTATAACGTAGATATAGCAACTGCGTTTAAGAATAAAATAGAAAAAAAATGTTGAATCTTCATCGCGTATTTGGGGCAACGGTTTACACTTTTGTGTAATTTTTATTTTTTACCACATTTTCACGAACATTCGTGTAATTGGAGCATAAAAAATCTCTGTGCTGAATGCATTAGTGTTTTTGTAACATAATAATGAAACGCCTTTTGGGAGCAGAACGAGAATGAATGAATTGAGTAACTGCATTAATCCGTGTGATCCAAAAATGACCATTGTTTTGAGACGAAAACTCGCGTTTCACCGCAATATGCATTTTCAACGAGCATCACGTGTACGGTACTTGAAAATTTTACTATGGTCATAAACAATGCCTCTCATACTCGGAATTCATACAAATGGTGAATCGTTCCATTTCTTTTTCCGCTCACACTCTTCGTGTCTTTTTTTATCTACAGAGCATTGGTCGCTTTTAAAAAATAGCTCTCACCATATTATTGCGAACGCGAGAAACTCGCGTTAAAAAAAAAAAAAGCCGTCAATTGGTTTTCACCTTGTGGCTTCGTCGAAATACCATTCTCGTTGATTAAAACAAAAGTGCTGCAACTTTTATACCCCTATCCACGTACACATGTATATTTGTCGTATAATTTACGTAACGCACGTGTTTTGGTTAAGTGACTTTTTTATGGCAAAAAAAAGGTGGAAAATAGTTTTCACTGACGAAGAGTTGAGCGTAAATATCAGGTCACATTCGAGAGCGAAATACACTGTGTGAACAATTTTCAGTGAGACTGAAAATTATTGAAATGAATTCCGTTGATTTTACTTGCAAGATCCAATAAAATGTTTATGTTTGGAATACTTTTCGTCCTCGTTTTTTGGCCCGTTAACTTTTTGGCCCTGCTGGCAATAAATTAACGAGAGTGGAAAGGGTTTTCAAGGCTCGTTCGCACTCCAACGACTGCTTCTCTCTTTCCGCGTGTATTATACTCACACACTAGCCCTTTTTTACCTCGCACCGATCCCAGGCTCGTTAGCCTGAGTTGGTGCGAGTTGAACAATGAGAATGAGGCAAGGAATGAAAATTTTGCGTAACAAAGTGACACGGAACTCGCGTGGATGAGATCGAGGGAGAGAAAGAGTCTCCGAGTGAGTGAGTGAGAGGAAAAGCATCAAGGGGGGAATAATGTGACGATAAACACGAGTCAGAGCTGTAATTAAAAAGTTAAGCCGTAAAGCAGCGAAAGAGTAGGTGCAAAGACAAACGAAGGATCGAGCTAAACTTGCCAGAAACTTTACTACACTCTCTCGCTACCTACTCGGCCTTCCCCGAATCTTACCATCCCTGCTGCTAACATCTTCCCAGCTTCCTCACACCCCATGAATATTCCCAAGCTTCTTGGGTCTGATGTGTACACCAAGTTACCCAAAGAAACACATAAGACGTATAATCGTTATTCCACCCTGTGCGGACAGATTTTTAACAAGAGTATTTATAAAGCTTTTCTCCCACAAAAAATATTAACCCAGCAAGATTTTCGCAG